>CM039486.1:23560660-23596031 GCA_022433065.1 Begonia loranthoides | reverse complement strand
CTGGAAACTTTGTGCAGCAAGGACGTGACAAACGCTCTGTAGTTGAAGTCACTGTTGCCCACCTAACCAGTGCCCCAAATGCCAGAAGAACCATCAGGAACCATGCAGAGTTGGCTTGGGAGTATGTTTTAAATGCGGGAAGCCCAGACACGTGGCACAACATTGTCTACCCTCGCCAAGAGGATCAGGTGGAGTTGCCCCGCGAATGTTCTCGATGTATGCTAATGATGAGGAGGAGGAACCCCCGGCAGTCATATCGGTACATAGTTGTTATAAAGTCATTATTTACATGCCCTTATATGATATTAGAATTATTCCAGTAACCTTAGAAATTCTTATGCTTAAACAAATAATCTCTTTGATCACCCTAGGTACTATATACGTTAATAATAAACCCGCATACATTTTATTTGATACGGGGGTCACCAATTCCTTTATCTCAACTCAATTTTACACAAAGACAAACTGCCCCCGTAGTATTTCAAAATGTGGGTGTAGGGTACTTATACCCTCTGGTGAATATTTGACTGCGAACGGTATTTTGGAGGATTATGCAGTTCAGATAAATGGTCAGAAATTTCGTGCTAATCTAATTATTATGAATATAAGGGGATTCGATATTATTCTTGACATGGATTGGTTGACTCAAAACCAAGCGGTCGTTAATTGAGCAAGACAGGAGGTCCCCTTCCATCCTCTCAGTGGTGAGCAACATGTCTTCAGAGGAATCAAGGAGAAGAGCAAATTGATGGTTATCTTTGCACTCAAGGCAGACCAACTAATGAGGCATGGATGTGAAGGGGTTCTTGTGAATATTATGAACACTACGGTCAAGTCAGAGACAAAGGTTGAAGATGTAATGGCGGTGCGTGACTTTCCAAAGGTTTTCCTAAACGATCTTCCTGGACTATCACCTGCCAGAGAAATTGAATTCGCAATAGATCTGCATCCCGGCATGGAACCAGTTTCGAAGAATCTGTATCGGATGGCACCCACTGAATTGCGAGAGTTAAAGACTCAACTCGAGGAATTGGTTAATAAAGGGTTCATCCACCCAAATTTCTCGCCCTGGGGAGCTCCGGTCTTATTCGTGAAAAAGAAGGATGAGTCACTACGAACGTGCGTGGACTATCGATAGCTAAATAAAGTGACTATTAAAAATAGATACCCTCTGCCTCGAATCAGCAATCCATTCAACCAATTTTATGGTGCTCGTATATTTTCAAAAATTGATCTCCGCTCAAGATACTATCAGTTGAGAGTTAAGTAGGAGGACATACCCATGATGGTGTTTCGAACTAGATATGAGTACTATGAATTTCTAGTAATATCTTTTGGGCTGACCAACGCCCTTACGGCTTTTATGGACTTAATGAATCGGATATTCAAGAACTATCTGGATAAATTCATTATCGTCTTCATTGAAGATATTCTCGTATATTCACAATCTGAAGAAGAACACATTAAACATTTAAGAATTGCCCTATCTATTCTAAAGTAGCACCAGCTTTATGCAAAGTTTTCTAAATGTGAGTTCTGGCTCAAGACAGTTACTTTTCTTGGCCACGTTATTTCTGAAGATGATATTGTTGTGGATCAGGTAAAAATTCAGGCAATTGTTGAGTGGGTACAGTCGAAAAGCATGAGCGGTGTTAGGAGCTTACTCGGTTTGGTTGGGTATTACAGACGTTTCATCAGTGGATTCTCAAAAATTGCTATGCCTCTCATTGGATTGACTAAGAAAAATATAAGGTTCTAGTGGTTTGATGAATGCGAAGAGAGCTTTCAGGAGTTGAAACGACGGTTGACATCGGCACCTATGTTGACCCTACCAGTGGATGAGGGAAACTTCTATATATACTACGATGCATCCAAATGTCGACTTAGGGGCGTTCTAATGCAGAATGAGAAGGTGATCGCCTATGCCTCAAGGCAACTTAAGCCACATGAGACTAATTACCCTACCCACAATCTTGAGCTTGATGTCGTGGTCTTTACACTGAAAATCTAGAGGCATTATCATTATGGACAGCGGTGTGAGATTTTTACAGACCACAAAAGTTTAAAGTACATATTCACACAAAAAGAGCTAAATATGTGGCAACGGCGTTGGCTAGAATTTTTAAAAGATTATGACTGCGAAATCAAGTATTACCCGGGCAAGGTGAATGTTGTGGCAGACGCTCTAAGCAGGAATGTTGCTATGATGGGCATAATGTGTGAAGAAATGCCTGCAGAATTACAGAAGGACATGGGAGAGTTGGATGTACAGTTAGCTCCAGCACAACTGGCAGATGTTTCATCGGCCCTGACACTTAAGCCCTCTATACTTGAGAGGGTTAAGGGAGCTCAACAGAAAGATGCTCAATGTGAGGATTTCAAGCTGAATCCGGTCATGCCTAAGTTTTAAGAATTCTCTATATCTATAGATAGGATAGTGACATTTAAAAACAGATGGTACGTGCCTGCCGACTCGCAATTATGTTCGGATATATTGAAAGAAACTCATTTTTAAAGTTTTTCCATCTACCCGGGGTGTAATAAAATGTAGAAGGACCTTAAGGCGCATTACTATTGGCCTGCGATGAAGTATAATATTGCCGAGTATTTTGCACTGTGCCTAATATGTCAGCAAGTGAAGGTCGAGCATCAACAACCAAGTGGAATGCTCCAACCAATGTCTATACCTAAATGGAAATGGAAGCACATCTCTATGGATTTTGTTACTGGGTTACCGAAGACTAAAAGAGGACATGAAGTGATATGGGTGATTATTGAAAGGCTAATGAAGGTTGCCCATTTCTTGCCAATACAAATGACCTACAAGATGAATCAGTTCGCATAATTATATGTAGAAGAAATTGTACGACTACATGGGGTTTCCTTGTCCATTTTATTTAATCGGGATCTGCGATTCACATCAATATTTTGGAAGAGCTTGAACAAGGCCATGGATACCGAATTGAAGTTTAGTACAGCCTTCCATCCGTAGACTGACGGTCAAAGTGAACGTACAATACAGATATTGGAAGACATGTTACGTGCTTGCGTCTTGGAATTCCAAATTGGGTGGAGAAAGATGCTACCGTTGGTTGAATTTACTTACAACAACAGCTTCCAGACAACTATTGGTATGGCACCCTATGAAGTATTATACGACAGAAAATGTAGATCCCCACTATACTAGTGTGAAGTCGGTGAAGCTGAGTATTATGGGGCTGATATGATACAGCAGACGGCCGAGTCTGTGGCCATCATCCGACAAAGAATGTTGGCTGCCCAAAGTCGCCAAAAGAGCTACGCTGACCATCATCATCGAGACTTGGAATTTAACATTGGAGATCGGGTTTTTCTGAAGTTATCACCGTTTAAGGGTGTTATGCGGTTCGAACGAAAAGAGAAACTCAACCCGCGGTATATTGGCCCCTTTGTGATTATAGAAAGGGTTCGCAAGGTGGCGTATCGACTACAATTACCGGATGCCATGGCAGGGGTGCATAATGTGTTTCATGTGTCAATGCTAAAGTAGTGTCTTGGGGAGACCAGCCAGATTGGACCTCATGAACAAATTGAAGTCCGTGCCAACCTGAGCTACGAAGAGAAACCAGTCAAAATCCTAGACTCCAAAATAAAGAAGCTGCGAAATAAGGAAATCTCGCTCGTCAAGGTTTTGTGGCAAAACCAGGTCGATGAAGAAGAAGCAATGTGGGAACGAAGGGACGAAATGGAAGAGAAGTATTCAGAATTATTCGCTTAGCCAAATTTTGGGGAAAAAATTTTATTAAGGAGGGGCGGTTGTAATGACTAGATAAGTTCTCCATATACGTTGTATATCTTATTAATGAGCGGATATTTTATAAAGGATTGTAAAGTCTCGATTTTCGTAACAGAATTAATTAAAGACAATTATTAAGGATTTAATTGATGGAAATTTTATTTGGGAAACTGAATCAAAGGATTTAAATTGGACCCCTAATAATCGTTAATCGATATTCAGAATAAGATGAGAGTAAAAATTTGGGTTGACTAATATACGGTACGTATATTCGACGCATAAAAATATATATGTAATATTAAATTATGAAAGTGCAAATTGAGAAGAAATAAAAGAAGGAATTAATTAAACTAAGGATAATTAGTTAGAGGGAAATTAAATGGAGGGGAGAATAATTATAATTTAATAGGATGGATTTAAGTGATTAATGGGAGGATGGAGGGTGAACCGATTTTATGGTTCAATCCGGTTCACTGTGTTGGTTCAGTCTGGCGATGAATCAAATGACCTGTGGTCATTTGCTCAGGAGAGAAAGGGATGCGAGAGAGGTCAGGTGAAAGGGGGAACCGAGAGAGGAAATCAAGAGTGAGGTAGAGGGAGAGTGATGGGCGAAGTATACGGCGGGACCACCTACTTTCCAAGTAGAATCCCGTTGATATCCTCGCTTTCTACCAACAAAAATCAACTCCTGTTCTCTGTCGGTAACGAGCCTCGCGCGAGACAACAACGGGTTGAGGTCCATCTCTTCCTCCTCGCCTATAACTAGTTGCAAAAGGGAGCATTTTTGGAGGGGCGAGCGACGGTTTAGTGAGAGGGGCAGAACGCTTTGGGTTTGAGAGCTCTTGGGTGTTGCTGTGTTGGACCAGCTACTACGATGGAGCGTTCTACTAGAGGTAAGGATCGGGATGCTTGCGGCCAGTGAAGGCCCTACATCACGAGTTTTGTGTATTAAGTTTCAGTTTTTGGTTATGGATTGTTGGATTTAGCATGAGTAATTATTCTACAGATGAGCGAGTATTTGCTAATGAATGCCGATTTCTACCTTGTTGAGGTTTGATTTTTTGTTTTGGAGAGTCACTGTGAAGTTGATTCATGCCTGAATTAATCGCTATAAAAACTGTTAATCTGCTGTGAATAAAATACTGTCAATGCTAGACAATGAAGAAATTGGGTTGCGCCTTGGGATTGCTATTAACAGGGAGGGTCGAGGTTGTTAATTTTAGCTCTGAAGTTGCCAATGGCATTTTCTTTTTCTTTTCTTTCTTCGTAATACTTGCCTTAACCTTCTGAGTTCTGTATTTCATTGTGTTGTGGGTTTCGTCTTCTTTATGTTGGTGAGAATTGTGGGTCTGGATCTCTTTGATTTTGTTCATCGTTTGGTTTGGGCTCCCATGTATATCATCTTCTGCAATTTAATGGTCTTGATTGGAGGTTTGTTTTTTGTCCCTGTTCGTCAGGTTTAGCTCCCAGGTCAGCACCTGCTTGTATTTTTATGGGGATCTCAAATATAGAAACTAGGATTTTGAGCTATATTGTTTATTTTCCCTTTTATGAATCCCCTTGCTAATATTCTCTGATTTCACCTTTGTTTACTTTAACGTGAGAAATTGAGTCTACTTCTCTCTCCTAATTTATTAGAAGTCCTGCTGTGAAACATGGTGACAAATAAGAGACTAGTTTGAAGTAGATGATAACTAGTCAACTTTAAGATTGGTATCTTGACTAAAGGAAAAGGAAGATTTTATTAAATGTTTGAGGTGAACTAACCTGTAAATGTTGCCCAACTAATGAAAACAAATTGTATGAACTTAGACATGAATTGTTACCACTGTTGTAAATACCTTATTTTCTACGTTGACTATTGTGATGCATGTCTCTTGTCCATTACTCCCCTGCTAACATGAATTGTTAACATTGTTGTAGATACTTTATTCTCTATCTTGAGTATATTGCACGTATTCATTTTATATTTGTTTTCTACCAATATTGCACGTATTATTTCTTTTAATTGCTTTCGGTTGATATTGCATGTATTTGTTCCATACTTGTTTGTAGTGTTATTTATACTTGCGGCCTCTTGAGATTGTCTGTATTGTTCTGTGTTGTTAAAGAAAATGTGAAAGAAAATGAATAAATGAATTGAGACCAAATGAATAAAGAAGTTGAGGCCCAAAAGCCTTGGGGTGGGGCTAATATTCGATATATGGCCCAAAAGCCTTGGGGTGAGGATTGAGCTCCGGGCCAAAACAAATATATTTGGGATCGGACAAATCCTCGGGCGATGGCCCAATAGCTTTGGGGTGGGGATTGGGCTCCGAGCTAAAACGGACAAGATCTATGGCCCAAAAGCCTTGGGGTGAGGATTGAGCTCCGGGCCGAAACAGATAATATATATTTGGGATCGGACAAATCCTCGAGCGATGGCCCAAAAGCTTTGGGGTGGGGATTGGGCTCCGAGCTAAAACGGACAAATCCACTTATCATATAAAAAAAATGACTACACAAGCATTATATTTCTTGTTGGGCGTTAGACTCATTGTTTTTCCCGTGATGTAGGCAACAATGATTGTGATGTGCGCGTCGAGGAGGAGACATTCCAGGATCATCCCTTGGATTATCAACCGAATTGACCTGATGATGACGAGTCACGAAAATAGTATTGAGTGTTTTAATTAATTAGCTTATTTTGAACATGGAACACATTTTGTAACCATGGAGTTTCGTTGGAAACCCTAAACTATGTTTTGAAGTTTTAGTTCCTAATTTCGCTTAATTAATCTCTGATATGATTTTAGCTGAATTTAACTCTTTCGTCTTATGAGTTTGAATAAATTAGACAAAAATTTTCATATCACAAATTTTAAAATAAAGAAAAACAGTTTTAATTGAACGGGGCGTAACACAAAACCTTTATCAAGTTAAAACATAATTCATGCAAAATCCAAGATTAAAAGTCCTTTACAATTTTTTTTTTTGTGAAATCCACTAAATAAAATAGTGAACCAACTAACAAAACGAAAGTATCTTCGTAAAGTCTATTTCAAAAGTTGGTTGTCAAAACTCAACTTATAATCCAAAATCAACCGAGCCAAAAACACCAAGTCTTCCTCATGGCCAAGCTTCCTCAACTCATATGTCATCCGTATCACTTTCTTCCATTTATTCTTTACTACAACACAAGGTTCATCTATAAGTCTAAGACTTAGTAAGTAATGCATGAGATTGTGAACATAACATTTCGTGACATTAACTCATCTTTCTTCTTTCTGCTTCATCTTTCTTGTCTTTTCTTTCTCTTTCAGATATAAGTAGGCTCGGCAGTGGAACACACACCACCATTCTCCCCCCTTTTGGAGAGTCCCCACACTTTTGGAGACAGACTTCACACCTTTTTGCAAGTCCTTTGGTAGCTGCCATGCATTGCCATGTATAGCGACCTAAGGAACCTTGTGTAGCCACCCAGTTTTCATACACTTAAAACAATGCAATTTGAAAGCACATTTTCTTTTATAAACATAGCGTACTTGAAGACTTTTCAATCCAAAAATGGTTTTCAAGAAATCTTTAAGCTTTACAAAACATCATATAAATTCAAAACCATTTACATTTTTCCTTTCATCTTTTAGCCTAACCAGTCACAAAATTTGCAACGCAATTCTCCATCAACTGCTCTTTTCCTCGCTATTGTGCATACCTACATCACAAGACTTAAACTGTCACGACCCAGAGGCAGGCCGAACAGAACAGCCGGGTCAGGCGACCCGATTCTCGAAGAGAACCCGGTTATCCAAGCCCAAGGTGTGAGTTTTTTATGCGGAAGACTTAACGAGATTAATACCAAGCCCAAACCCAAATAACATGGGTTGGGGCCCACAGAGTGATCAACTAGAGACATGATAGCATAATATAAAAAAATGTTGTGCAGAAATTAAATCGAACAACACCAAAACTAAAATCCCAACGTACCAAGAATAGAGTGATTGGATCAACAAACCTCCACCCATCCACGGGGAGATCGAAACACCTATCTGGGATCAACAGCGTCACCCATCTGCCACACTCACAAGATCAGTACTCTGAACTTACACCCTAACCTAAGGAAAAATATATTCTAAGGGGTGAGTGACTAACTCAATAGGAAAATCTATACTAAATGCAATGCATGCTACAACCGTTTATTTATCATTTTAAAACCATTTCATGCTTCTCATTTACCATACATGAATTTTAAACAGTCAAAAACTCTTTATCATTATATAAATCTGGTTCATGACCCTCAATGTGGCTTTATTAAAACTCGCTATATACCTAGACAACTATACTCGCAAAATAAGCCAACATTGTTTTCCGTGTGAAAACGTTACCAGTGAAAAGGGATGGTCACTCAGGGACTCATCCGTCACTCATCATAGAAAGGTGGTATAGTCGCTCGGATGTGCCGACGAGCCAAAACCAGCACCGATATGATCTGTGTAATCAGAGTAACAGATAAGGTTGTTCATGATAGACCACCTCTCACTAAGTACCTTTATGTTCCAAATTGACTAGGGTTGCCGACGAGCAGAGCTACGTCGTCCAGCCAACTCGCCAAATGGAACGATACTATGATATAATAGGTTAATCATCGCGACTGACAACTTTCAATCCTTTCTCAATGAAATGGATGGTCACGCAAGGACCCACCCAACACATATCACAGAAAGGTGGCTATCCATCAATAGCAACACCTCATGAGGCAGACAAGAGTACCAATGACGGCAATCCGCAGATTCAGCATGTCACCCGAGTTGCCAGCGAGCAAGCCCTGCGACGATACAACATGTATAATCGTAGTAATGGATGTGGTTGCCCCACGATAGACCCTTACTCACAAGAATCTCGACATTCCAAATTGACGAGGGCTGCCGACGAGCAAGCTCGATCGTCCAGCCAACCCTCCAAATGGAACGATTCTGTGATAGACTAATCTTCGTGATTGATAATGCTGTCACTCCGTGGGACAATACCCTGGCTAGATTTAGGGGCTTGCAACCCAATCTTATCCTTCAACATAAACAAGGTTTTAACCGAACTATCAGTCCCCGGAAGACAACGTACACAATGGATTAAACATATGTCTAATAATATTTAGAAACAATGACAAATGGGCAGAACAGATACTGAAGCAAATGAGTACATACATTTATCTATCATACTATTCAGCTGTAACTAAGATCAGGAAGGTAGTTTTCAATCAGCAGAACAACTAACTCAATCAATCAGACTACTAACCTCAACAATGCCTATGGGACGTATGCAAGATAGAGAACCAAAATCAAATCTCCATAGCTTAATTATTTCTAAAGAATGGCAACAGTAACAAAACAAAATCCTCATCAAAATGGGAATTCAAAAATAGGGACTCAATTCACCCTTAAATTGTGGCACATTAACAAGACATATTTCCCCCCGGATGTTCCTAACGAAGATAGCAAGCAATCCTTCCAAATAGCAGCCAAAACCAAAATTAGAAACCCAAATTAATCAGGGCAGTTAATAAAACATTTGCTGTGAGTTAACCCATTCAACCTAAAACAAAACTGAACACAACTCCTGGCTTCAACAACAATGACAATAGGCAATAACAAGAAAGCAGAATAAGGGTCCCACAATTATGATGACAAGGTCTTACGGTCAAAACTTAGCCTAGCAGGGACCCAAACAACATAGCTTATTCAACCTATCCTCAGGAGCAGTAAACAGAACTGTAAGTTTCTAAACATTCTCAACATTGTTTTCTTTAAACTCCTTAGCAAATAGCGGCTATTAATCAACATCCTTCCATCAAGATAGACTAGAATCACACCGTATAATTCCCTAGAAACCGCAACAAAATGGAAATAGAACTCAAACCGGGTATTAGAAATCTTCAGCAGAATAGAGTAGAACCGAAGAGTTGAAACTTCAATCTATACCATTTCTATCAAAACTACCAAGAATAATCTCTGGCGACAACAAAATTTCCATCAACAATTACCAGCAATCAAAACAGAAACGAATGACACAACCTTAAATTTCCAGATTTCAGAAATCAACAAGGGCCAATCTGGCCGAGAGGCCATATTGCAGGGGAAAATCTACCTTAACCGAATAACAGAGGGAGAGAATGCCAGCCTTTGGTCGGGATTTCATTGACCGATGGAGCATCCTGTTATGGGTGGAGCCAGCTGTGCCTACGTGGAGTTTATTCTACCATCCAGGTGTTACTAATCCAAGGAGAGGGGGATGCTAAAGATAAAAGTGCAGATACTAGGAATGTTGGGTGTCAAATAGTGAATCAATTTTCTGTATTTCATTTCCATTTATTGTCTTTCATTTCTTTTATGTTTTCCTACTCTGTAATCGCCAGATTCCTAGCTTCTGTGAGTTGTAGAAATTCTATTTTTTATATCCTTGGGGACAAGGATATTTTAAGGGAGGTGGGTTGTTATGGGTGGAGCCAGTTGTGCATACGTGGAGTTTATTCTACCGTCCAGGTGTCACTAATCCAAGGAGAGATGGATGCTGAAGATAAAAGGGCAGATGCTGGGAATGCTGGGTGTTGAAGAGTGATAGTTTTCTGTATTTCATTTCCATTTACTATCTTTCCTTTTTTTTTTTTATGTTTTCCTACTCTGTAATCGCCAGATTCCTTGCTTCTATGAGTTGCAAAAATTCTATTTTTTATATCCTTGGGGACAAGGATATTTTAAGGGGGGAGGATTGTTATGAGTGGAGCCAGTTGTGCCTACATGGAGTTTATTCTACTGTCCAGGTGTCACTAATCCAAGGACAGATGGATGCTAAAGATAAAAGGGCAGATGGTGGGAATGGTGGGTGTCGTAGAGTGAATCAGTTTTCTGTATTTCATTTCCATTTACTGTCTTTCCTTTCTTTCATGTTTTCCTACTCTGTAATCGCAAGATTCCTAGCTTCTGTGAGTTGCAGAAATTCTATTTTTTATATCCTTGGGGACAAGAATATTTTAAGGGGGGGGGGGGAGGATTGTTATGGGTGGAGCCAGCTGTGCCTACGTGGAGTTTATTCTACCGTCCAGGTGTCACTAATCCAAGGATAGAGGGATGCTGAAGATAAAAGGGTAGATGTTGGGAATGCTGGGTGTCGAAGAGTGAATCAGTTTTCTATATTTCATTTCCATTTACTGTCTTTCCTTTCTTTTATGTCTTCCTACTCTGTAATCGTTAGATTCCTGGCTTTTGTGAGTTGTAGAAATTATATTTTGCTTTAATCTTTCCTGCAACCACAACACACCTGTTGGCCAAAGAAATCGATCTCCAATACAGACTGCGCAACTGTCGCAAATTGGAGAGCCGGACCGAGTGAACCCTCCACCGGCCGACATTGACCTCACACAACTGCTCTCCCTCTCCCGCTCCTCCCCTTCTCCCGAGATCCCTCTCTCCCTCGTCGCGGGTTGCAGGACACGAAGAAGAGAAGAAGGGGAGGCAGGAGAAGAGAGCTTCTCCTGCACTCTTTAAATATTTTATTTTAATAATTATAATATATATATATATATATATAACCCGATTTTATTTTATTTAAACCCGATTCGAATCCCAACTTCTTTCAAAACGCTAACTGAAAATTTCTTTACTCAAAATAATTTCACTAAAAACGTTTTCGAAAATAAATTCCCGCTCAGAAAAATCCAATTGACCGTTTTCAAAAAACAAAACACAGACGTCGCTGTTACGTGACAAAACTGGTCAACTCTGCCATATTTGACCAAATATTTGCAAAAAATTTACACGTGGCATTTTAAAATAATTTAAAAATCTCAGATTTTACATAAACAATGAGCATAAAGCTCAGTAAGAGATAGAAAATATGCAATGTTCATGCTATGCAACTTTATAAAACATATGCGATTTTTGTTTTAGAAAAGAACCTATCTTTTCCGTTATTCAGTTTACGTTTCACTTATCAGTCCAAACATTGGAGATTATTCGACTAGGAAAAAAGATACAACCTATGGCCCATGTTGGGCTTAACCATCACTTAGTCCCAATGAGGGATGAGATACATCCATTAGGGGTGTTACCAAATAGGACTGTTGTTGATCCCCCTAACATTCAACGCCTATTTACATTTATTCAGTCCACTTCATTTATATTTAATGATACAGTGGGTAATCATATAACTCAAATGCATGTTGTTCACTTTGGGTGATAGCTCAAGTGACAATAGGATCAAGAACCTATCCTCTATCAACTAATCTCATCAAGCATCAAACAACAATACAATCTTACGTCTTGTGATGTAGCCCATAAAGGGAAAACATAAACTTCTATTTCTTATCTCTACTCCTTGAAGACAAAGCATTCTCTTCCCTTCTTTCTCTTCTTCTTCTTCTTCAACTGCACAACTTCTCTTCTCACGACTTTCTCTCTTTCTCTCCCAGACTTTCCTTTTCTTCTCACAGTTTTCTTCCTCTATTTTTCTCTAGTATCCCTTTCTTATAATGACTTAAACCTTCTTCAACAATCCTAAGTAGGAGATGGTGTTCCTGCATGAAAACTTTGATGAGTCACCACTGCAATATCCAATAAAAACCTGACATTTTCTCCCTTATTCTGGTGACTCTTTGCATTACCGGTCAATCAGACTTCTCGGGTGATCGACCACAACACAGCTTGAAAATAGACTCTATATGTTCTATAGAAAAACTGGCGATCACATTCTACACTTGATCGACCGCAAATCTAACATTTACAATCTGTAATGACCAAGTTCGATTGCAAATTCCTTATGATCGACCACAAAACTTAAACTTCACAAGTCTTCTTCAAAATTCGGTTGTTCACTGACCATCCACAAAGTATCCTCAATTTGAATATGTTGAATCTGTTTATGAATAAGTTTAGAAGGTGAACGACTGCACCTTACCTTGATCGACCACTAAATAACAGAGAACCCCTATTTCCTTATTCTATACATATTCTGGTCGATTAACCCTTCAAGTGATTGACCACTCCTTCCAGCAAACATCCAATACTCACCTAAACCTTCATTCTCCCATTAACCATATTGTAACACTACCAATATTATACCACAAATCCTTATTCCAACACATTACTATCAAACATATTAAAAATTTAGATGATAAAATTTGGGGTATTACACCTTGTGTCGTTTGCCTTGGGTTTCACCAGAAGCAAGCTAACGGGCTTATGCAGCACCAGTCTGCCCTTTTGGATAAACTATCCTCAGTCCCTATTTACATACATTTTAGCATCTTTTATCTTTCTAAAATGAAGACTCGTGCATGACCCGTAATACTCCGACTTTTTATATCAGAATTTAATAAAGATAATTAGAAAGTAATTTGAGACAATTGGATTAATTGGATAATTATCGGAGTATTACCAAGGACGTATTCGTGAGTTTTTACTTTAAAGAATTTGTTAAGATTAAATGGAAATTACCGTAATTAAAATAAATATATTAATTTAATAAATTAAATTATAATGTTTGGAATTACTTATAATCGTTTTAAATTAAGGATTCATTGAGTAAAAATAGAAAGAGACTAAATTATTGGGGGTTAAATCGTAAGAGGATTTAAATAAGTTGGATTAATTAAGATTTAATTGTTAGGGGATTTAAAATAAAAGAAAAAGAAATTTAATTAGGAAAGGGGGAAGAAACCGGTTCACGCAAAACCAGTTTGGCTGACGTGAACAAATGGCTACGACCATTTGTTCTAGAAGCGAGCCAAAAACACAAACAGAGAGAACAGAGAGAACAAACTAGAAAGAAGGAAAGAAGAGAGTCGAGAAGAGAGAAGAGAGAACTAGGGAGACGGAGCGAGGGAGCGAGGGGCGACGGAGCGAGGGAGCGACGGGCGACCGAGCGAGGGAGCGACGATCGACGAAGCTCAGGGTCGGCTTGGGCGCCTCCCTGTGACGGCGAACGTGTGAGCAACGGAGGTGGGGGTGTCCTGGTGATTGGCTAGCGACTAGGGCTTGGGGGTCTGAACGGCAAAGCACCGGGTCCTGCGATAGATGCTCGGCGACGACCAACTAGCATTGACGAAGGCACAACGACGGCAGGATGGCGACGACAAAGTGGATTGACTCCGACGTGGCGTTCGGCAGAGGAGAAAGGGCGATGGCGTCGGGGAGACATTGGCGTCGGTCTGGGCGGTTCGTGCTGGACAGGTCGAAGGCCATGGTCCAGCCTGTCGGTTCTTCAATGCTGAACCGATGCTTTCTCTAGGTGAAATCGACAGCGTGTTGGCATGGGGAACATTCTGAGAAATCTGCAGTGGCTGGTTGGGCGTGCTGGGGAATGTCACTCTCTGCCTCCTGAATGATGGCAGAGAGTGTCCTCTCTGGTGTTGATATATAGAGAAGAGACAGAGGGAGATGGGAGGCAGTGAAGGGGGGATAGAATTGAGGGTGCTTCAGGTGAGCGAGAGAAAATGGAGGCAGGACCGGTGTGCTCTCCTTTGCATGGTGGAACCGAGGGTCTGCCCTCAGGTGTTTGCGATCCTCTCTGGTGTTTGGGTAAGACATCCCTTCATTTCCTTTGTGGATTTTGGTGATGATGCTTGAGTGATTGATGTGTGAGGTATGTGTTGGTTGTTGGTCTGGTTATTGAATTACTGCCATTGCCTGGATGATATTTCTCTCTTAGTCATTGGTCTGAAACATGTTTATGATAGATATTATGGATAAATTGCCAGATGTAGGAAAATGTTAAAACCGATGCTCTGATATTGGATTGTACTCGATGAACTCTTTTTCTCTCTCTGTTGAACATCATGGATTGTTTACTTGGTTTTGTGAAGGATAATGTTGAGTGTATGCTGCTGTAGGATAATTAGCTACTATTGGTTGGATTTGTGCCTTGAATATGTGTCATGTGATGGTCTGAAGCTAATAAATGAGAAATTGTGTGGTGCTAGTTGCTGGAGATAAATTATTAACTTGTTTAGATTGATAATTTAATGTTTGGATAAAGAATAATGAAAGGTTATTGCCTAGAGTATGAATATGTTGGATTTAGTGTGGTTGCAGATTTATACTTTGTTGTGGTTGAGGAAGTCTGTAAATGGTCATTTGAGGGATTGTTATTGATATGTAAAATGTTTTAAATTATGAAGGTATTGAGAAAAGGGAAAGAGCAGGATAGCGATTAAGTGTCAAACGCAGTAAAGAATTGAGGTAAGGAATTTGGGTGTGTCTTGGTCATTTGGAGGCCCTGCACCACAAGTAGTGTGCATGAGTTGAGTTTATTCTTGGGTGGTTTTATTGCTGTTAGTTTCCTTAGTTTCCTGTAGTTAATTTACTGCAATATTCTTGGTTCTGCTGATGGTTTCCTTAGTTCTCGTAATTTATTTACTGCAATTATAGGTATGAAAATACTTAATGAATGCTTAGATAAATGAAATGTCTGGGCGTGATGAATGCTTACTGAAGGTTTAAGGAAAGAATGAACTATTTGTTGTAATATTCTGCTACACTTAGTTTATAGCTTTACTTGCTATTTAGTTTAATTATTCTCCATGTTAATTATCAATTGTCATTTCCTTCATTCAATGCATATATAAATTGTTCTGTTATATATAATTGAGCATGTTGCTAATTAAATAGAATCTGGAGCATGTTAATTAGTTTATCATAGTTTAACTAATCAATTGATTAATCTAAGCATGCAAACTAATTAGTTAATCTAAACACGTGAACTACTTAATCGGTATTTATAATCTTCCTTAAGCATGTTTAGTAATTAGCATATTTAACTAGTTAGCATGTTTAATTAACCTACTAAAATAATAATCGTAGCCTGTAATTCTGTCTAAACAATTAGCAGCATGTTAATTAACTAGGTTGTGCCATGCAATTATCATGTAAGTAGTATCTTTATTGAGCATGTCAATCAACTAGAATAATTAACCAAACAAGCACGTTAATTAATTAACTTAACTAGAACAATTAGCATGTTCACTTACTTATGCATGGTTAATTAGCTAGACTTATAAGCCTGATTAATTAGAGCATGTTAATCACTAGAATAATTGGCACACTTAACTAACTAGCATGTTAATTAACTATTAATCTTGAGCATGCAACTTATCTAGGATAACCAACTAGAACAATTATTTTATCTTCTTGAGCATGCAAATTAATTTAGACAACTAATTAAAATGATAATCCTACTTGAGCAAGTAATGAACTAGGTTAATATTAACAGGTTATTCTCCCTTGTTAATATTCTGTGTATTTCCCCTTACCGTGTGTGTTTCTTTTACCGTAATTTCCTTTAATATAGTTATAATACCTCTCGCTGCAATTCTCTTTACCCTGCTTTACTTTAACTGAAATTAGTAAAGATGCTTCACTTTATGAGAAAATAATGGTGAAGATGAAAGAAGAATGAACTAGGTAGGAACGGACTAAGAATTTCAGTGACTATGCAAATGGATGTTTTTATATTTCCTTTGTTATTGCTTTCTTAGTATTGCTTATAATCCTGCTTATAATTACTTGTTCTTAGCATGTTATCGTCTACGAAACCCGAGTATGATCATTTAACTAGGAAAAAAGCATGTAGTCAACTCTCGAGCATGTAATTAACTAGAGTGAATTAATTAGTAAGTACCTAGACTCAAACATGACTAGTCAAGCATGTTCAACTAACTAGCCATGTATGTTAATCCATTAAAAGCATGTTTAATGAATTATAGTAAAAGGCATGTTTAAATCATCTAGAGTAATAATTGTAATCATTTCTTAAGCATGTAATCAACTTGAGCATGTAATTAATTAGGATAATAACTAGACTATTAATTCTGTTTAATTAGATAGAATAAAAGCATGTTTAATCAACTAGAATAAGAGTTACGAATTTACAAGCATGTTTCTGTTATTTGTTGTTTGAAGCACATTTTCATGTTTAGTTTAACTTAGTCTAACGAGCATGTTTAGTTAATTGTGATTCATCGCACGTTTACTTTATTGTCTCTTATTGCTCCTTGCTTTCAATTCAATATCGTAATTTGTTCCCTGTTATGCTTTGTTGTATGCTTCAATTATTGTTATTCCTTATATGCGCAATGTCATTATAGTTACTTTCACTTCAATGCGTAATTTTATTTTTGTTAATGTTATGATATAATGTATCATGCATCATGTTAGGTTGAGAATGTATGGTCATGCATCACGTTAATAGAAACCAATAGGGAGTGCCACCAAGGGTGGTGCTCACATATGCATGAGTAAGGAAAAATGTTAAGAAAATGAAGAAAAGAAGAAAAGGGAGTTGGGGGATGGTGGGGTAAGTACGGATCAGCTAGGTAGACATGATTTAAAAGAATATTACATTTCCCTTGTCGGGACTGAGACTGTCAACCCTAGGTGGTTGAAGCCGACAAAGATCTACCCTACTGCCACAGATTCCTCCAATCTCCAGCTCAAAGTACGAGTAAAGAACCAACGAACGTAATGAAAAGACTGGTTTGGGGCGGTACCCACTCCAAGAAGAACTAAATAGAGTCATAAGCATATTGCATTAAACCATTTTCCTTACTGGGCCATTAGGCTCACGTATTACTTGTGGTGTAGGTACAAACGACAAACAGATAATAAGCGGATAATAAACAGATAACGGAGCATGGATGAAGGATTTGCACGCGCAAGGGAGATTGAGGCTGGCCAGGCTAAAGAGATTAAAAGAGAAAATGTTGTAAATGAATTGTAATTAATCATTTAGTTTTCCTTTCTCAAAAGAGGAATTTATTTGTTTAGTATTTCTTTATTAAATGATTTATTTACACTTCCGCAAAGTTTTGATAAACCCGCTATGTTTTAGATAAAAGGTTTTATAATGCTTCTGCAACGATTTCATAACGGTTTTAACGAAAGGTTAGTAACGGTCCGGTTTATGTCGCACTCTGATACCGTTTTAAAAAGAGTTTATTAAAAGTTTTAAATTTCCTGCATTTTTAAAAGATTACGAAAAATTGGGTCGTTACGTGACCATGTCATCAAAATGCAGTGGAAACATATCCTCAAAATTAGATCACCAAACAACGAGCTTGATATAGCAATACACAATAACATATCCTCAAATCCATTTATCACAATACACAGAACCATCATCATTATATAACTATAAAACAACAACTTGACAACATTTGTTGCACAGAACAATCGAGCATCAACCAGTAAGGTAACATTTCCTCAATAACAGTATAAGCTGGAAATAAGCATAACGACTATTTTCATGCCTTATAGAGCAATAACATCATCAGTCCATTGAATGTAAAATAACCACAGAAACAAAGCATCAAATCCTTGACATCAATAATAGCTAGAACCAGATATAACCTCTTTCATCGCACTCAACAGAACATCAAGTTCTCGGTTCCATAAGCATAAAATAAACATAGCAAGTAACATATCCTTGAGAGCATTAAGTAAAAACAGTAACAAACAGAACCCAAATCTACTTAGCACCTTGCAATGTAGGCCAAGAGGCCATAAACATGCAGACATTACTTACCTTAAGCTCCAAAAATAGAAGAAACCATCCAACCATGGTGACATCCTTCTTGTAGCTTGCCTCCTCTTCCCAAGGTTTTTCTTTCTAGCAGGAGCTTTGAACAATACCTTTGTGCTTACATCGATTAGTGTGGCTCCATAAATGCTCCCTTTTATACCTACAGTTTATGGCTTGGACAGAAGCCCTTTATTTCTAGATAACGTTGTCCTAATATTGAGAAAGCGTTGCTTACTACAAACACCCATGCTACCAAAATGTGCAGCTTTGTTAATTTTTGACATAAACAACCACGTTTCACATGTTTTGTGGCTATGTTCCCTTCCGCGAACATATATGCTCCCGTGTTGCTCACATTTCCTATAAAGACCGAAATTCCTTTTGTACGAATTTTAAAATGATTAAGGATGTCATTCAGAGTATTTAATAATTATCAAATCAAACTATTAGTAGGGTATATTATTTCATGATTATGAAAATTAAATAGGAAATTATGAGACTTTATGGTGGGTTGTTATTGGCATAAAAAGTATTAAATTACAAGGGAAAGATAAGATTTTATATTTTAGAGATATATTGTGGGCTTATAACAATTAAAATAGAAATAGAAGAGGAGTGCCATGGGATTTGGAGAGGGTTATTTTTGGAAGTCATAGTTGGGATTATGGTGTTTTATTTTGGTGAAGAATTAGAAATGAAATTATGGGGATTTTTGGCTGAATTGGCAAAAGCTGAATGATGCAAAAAAAATAAAAGGAAAATGAAAAAGGGCTAAAGGTAGGAAGGAGAGAGAGAGCTGTAGGGGAAAAGAAATGCGGGGGTTGGAGAAGGGAGAAGCGACCCCACCGCGACCGTGCGAGTGTTTGTACAATGTCATTGAGCGAGGGAGAAAGGGGAAGTTCCTGTCTGACTTGCTGAACTGCGGGGTGAATCAGGTGAGCGTCCCGGTCTCTAAGAAATCCTATGAATCCGCAAACTCGTGAACCTCCTTCCCTGACGATTTGATGTAAGTATATGCTATATGTGTTTTGGCCTTGACCCTACAATGCAAGGTATAGGCGGATGTTTTCCTCCATTTCTCTTGCTGATTGATAGACTTTGTTGAGATTGTTATGCTGTTGAGTGAGTTTTGTTTCCTGTTGATTAAGTTATGTTCTACTGTTGGTGTTTACATTCCTCATTTCGGTCATAGCTTGATAGACACTGTTGAGGTTCTTGTTCTGCCAGTTGAGTTATACTCTTCATTTGGTTACTGTTTAATGGGCATTATAGAGGTCTTATACACTGTTAAATAGGATTTCTAGTTCTCTATTTCATTACTGCTTGGTGGATATTGATGAGGATAGTAATCAGTAGATTGGGTCTGTTATTCTCTGTCTTTTTGTTTACTATTTTTTATAGTAAATGTTGAGGAATCATGCTCTGTTAGTTAAGTTTTATTCTTCTCTTCATTCACGGCCTTGATAGACAGCGCTGAGGACTTATATTCTATTGACTGGGATTTACTCTATGTCGTTTGCTGCCTTGATAAAGTTGTTGGGGATAGTGTTTTGTTGATTTGGACTGCTCTCTAATTTATTTTGATGGTTTGAGGAAAGATAACATGGTCATGTTAGTTTTATGCTCATAGTTTACTACTGAAGTTCTAGAGGTTGTGTTATAATTCCCTGAATTGTTTTCCTGCATTAACCGAGGGTGTGACATAGATAGGGCTAGGATATGTTACAGATTGTATGTTACAGATTACTGGAGTTCTAGATTATACCCTGTGATTTATTGGTGGGTTCCCTATACTTGATGTAAGACCTAAAATTAAACTTAGACTAAGGATAATAATAATTGCGAATTATAGAGATTTTGGGATTATTTTATTATGAATCATAATATCCCGAGAATAAGTTTAGTAAACGTAATAAGTTTGGTATAATTAGGGCCAATTACTGGAATGAGGATTTAAGATTTATTGTAAGATTATTGGTTAGAATAATTGGTGAATTATTGTTTAAAGATTTTTAAATTAGTGAAGGAAGTGTTAAGTTTGCAAAGAAAAATGGTAGAGGCAACACATGGTTTGACAGTGGAAGGGGTTGATCAAATGATCAACCAGGTGTGAGTAAAAGAAGGATTCGGTCAACGATGAAGGAATTGGTCGACCAAATGGTCGACCGCTAAATAATACAATGTCGTTTTCGGTCGACGATGAAGGAATCGGTCGACTAAATGGTCGACCACTAAATATTACAAAAGCAAAACAGTGGTGGAAATTGGCAAAGGCAAAATAGCGTTGGATCAATCCAGTGATCGATCCAGATGGTTGATCAACCAGTCTCACGGTTGGTTCCCAAAAATCGAGTTTTGATGTTATATTAGTCGATCATTTGATCGATCGGTACTCTTGAGTAGCGGTCGATCAACAATCAACCACTTCCACATGAACTCAAGAAAAATGTGTGATCTCGAGGCAGTTGTTTCATGTAATTCCTCCACACGTCCTCCTTTACAAATGGCAACTCTTATGAAGAGTTAGGTGAGATTTTATAGGGATAAACAACACGTATGAGGAATGCTTCGGGATAAAAATAAAAGAGAGAAAGAGAAAGAGGTAGAGAGAAGGAAGTTCTCTGGGAGAAGAAAAGCCGACAAAGAATGGAGAAACAAAGAAAGATGAGAAAGAAGAGAGCTTTTGTCTTTAGGTAATACAAAGTTTCTTTCTTGGATTTATGGATTTATGGGATAATTGTTGTTGAGAGTAGAAGATAAAAGATTGATGGATATTGTATTCTCCGTTTTATTCTCTGTTATTTGGATAATGCTCCCCCTGGTTTACTGTATCTTGGGTTCATCAAGTATCTTGGTTATATTTTATTCTGCTGCATACATATTAATGTTGAGTACTTAATTTACTATTGCTAGAAACTTGGAGGTTAGTTGATTAAGGGAAGAAATTGTCATTGTATTAAGCCTTGTAGTTACTGTTTTGCTAATTATGAAGAATATTAAAGGGTTGATTTTCATTGGTTAAGCGTTCATCCTCTGTTTTGTTAAATGGGCTATTCATCTGCAATTTGATTATGGTTTGTTAAGGCTCTGACAGTTGGAATGTCTCTGTTGGTTCACTGTTTAGAAATTTATGTTCTGCAAGATTACTTACAGATTATTGGATAATAATAGATGCTTATGTTTGGTTAAATAGGTGTTAATGGATAAGGTTGAGGAAATGTTGCTCCATTGAGGTGAGGTCTGTTCTTTGGTTTGGAATTATTGTTTATCCCTCTTACTGTTGGGCAATAAATAAGGAACAATGGTATGGATAATGTTGAGATTTATAAGCTGATTAATTATTGATGGTTAAATGTTATTGGTTTTGAAGGTATTAAGAAGAAGAGTATCAAGTGCGAAAACTCTCTAAAGCTTCCAGGTAAGTGATATTGCTTGTGTTTTACCGAAAGACCTACATCATAAGAGTTAAGATTTGTATGTTATTTGTATTTGTTATATGATTAGGTTGTGATATAACTATTGATTGAGGATATATTGCTGCTTGCTGTGTGATGTTGTGTTTATTATAATTAGGTTCTTTATGTTACAAAGTATGATATTGAGCATGTTTCGAGGTTATAGTGATGATTGAGCATGTTTTGAGGCTATAGTGATGATATGATAGAACTATGTGCATTCATATGCATCCACGCATCATGATTTTCAAAATGTTATGAAAATGGTTTTAAGCATGATTTTGAAAAGGAAACAGAAACGGAACCAAATGTGAATAAACGTAAATAGACATGTTCCAGTGGTCCACAAGCGTGAGCCCAACACTGGGAAAGAAGCCATGATGTTGACTGCAAGCGTGAGCCGACAACCAAAGCGGATAATGTAAACAGAAAAGATACTAAAATGAAAACATAACTAAATGTGAATAAACGTAAATAGATGGTTCCAGTGGTCTGCAAACGTGAGCTAGAAACTGGGAATGAAGCCATGAGGTTGGTCCACAATCATGAGCCCGGCAACTGAAGCAGTTAATGTAAACATAAAAGATACTAAAACAGAAACGAAAATAGAAAACATAAACATAAAACGAAAACAGAAAACTGTATATGGATTTTAAAAGCATCATAGCATGTGCATTGCATATTTATTTTATATCGTGATGGACTACGAGTCCACTCTATCATTAATCAAGTTGCAAATAATATCATGGAAAGGTTCAAGGTCAAGCACACGTGGAAGTTCAACTCCAAATATAGAATATTTGAAAGACTTTCCAAAATTATACACTTCCTGATCTCCAATTAGTGTTTGACTATTTTGGCATTCAAAAAGATGTTATTTAAAAAAGGGTACTTCATGAAGATGGTAGCTGACTTTCTAAGCTTTCTAAAATGAGTTAGATCATTAAATGTGGAGTTCATTTGCTATGTCAAAGGCCCACAAAACAGAGAGCAAAGATTATGGAAAGTCCAAATGTCTATGTAACGACCCGATTTTTCTTACATTTAAAAATACATGAAATTTAAAACTTTTATAAAACAATTGAAATCTTTATTACAACATTTTAGATTGAAATCAGAGTACTTTTCTTAAAACCAGACCATTACAAACATTTGCTTAAAACTCGTTACTTAAATCATTATAAACAATGGAAGACTTATTCTAAAATTCTTTTTCTCAACTTACAGCGGAATCATAAATCATTTATTTCAAAAGACAATAAATAAAGTGTTACTTTACATTTACAAATTCGTTTTCACTTTACTTTCGTTCAGCCTGGCCAACTACAAGTCTTGCCCGCGCAAATCCTTCGTCAATTGCTCATTTAATATGTACGTCATTTTCTCTTGTACTTGTACCTACATCGCAAGTCATAAACTATGAGTCTAACGCTCATTAAGTGATAATACCTAATATGCTATATGCACATACTGTGCCATTTTAAAATCGTGTGCAGTTTCTCTTTTTGTTTTCTTTCTTTTATCTTATATCTTTTCTCATTTACGTACTTTCTTTCTGTTTCTGTTTCTATTCCTGTTTCGGTATTCGTGATCGTACGCATTTCCGTAGTTGTTCCCGTGTTTGTTTCTGTATCCGTATTTGTATCCGTATCTGTTTCCATTTATGGAAACTCATTTCCGTTTCTGTTCCCGTTTCCGTTCCCGTATCTATGCTCATACCGTTTCCATTTCCGTTCCGATTTCCGTTCCCGTATCCGTATCCGTTTCTCTTTTCATATTTTTTTTCTTTACTTTACTTTTTTTTTTTTTCTTTTCTTTTGTTCTGGGTGTGACAAACCGGACCACAAAACCTTTGTCTTTTCTTTTGTTTTGTTTCTGTGCCGAGCGTGACAAATCGAACCACAGAAACCTTTGTCTTTTCTTTATCTTTTATTCTTGTATCGGGCTTGTCCTACCAGACCACAATAACATTTATCTTTCATGAATCGTTCGTTCATGTTTCTTCTTGTTTTTCGTTTTTCCTTCTCAAAACCGTGCATAAAAATCGCTTTCGTATTCTTTTGAAAATTGTGATGCGTGATGCTCATGAATGCACACAACAGTTCATATGAAAGCGTAAATAAACAATCAATGTGCGATTCACAGAACATGCTATAAAAACAGTAAACAACGAAACGCGCTCTTAAAAACTGTAAACAACGAAGCATGCTTTTGATAACTGAAAACATCGAAACGTGCTATTAAAATTGTAAACCACAAAACATGCTAAGAAAGAGGTAAGCAACAAAACATGCATCTCCTCATCTTGCGATGTAGGCTCCGAAGGCCAAAACACATGCATATCACTTACCTCGTTTCCTTAAAGCGTTCAATTAAACATTATCATTTTCTTCTCTTTTAGTACCTTCACAATTAGAAACATATAATCATTAATCTATACCAATTAAGAACCCCAACATAGATTTTGTTACTGCATTCGTTTCGTAATAGAATAATATAATCTAAATACCTCGATTCGCTAAACAATTCTAAGAACCCATGAACTCCCTAAACGGAATACAACTCATTCCAATGTCCATGTTCAATCAATTAATAACCAGAGCACATAGAGATGCAGAACAACACCAAAATAACAAGGTGTACCAAAGCAGAAACCAATGGAGAGCATTATAATCAAACCAATCATAGCATATAGCCACAATATGTTTTATCCTTAGCCTTATTATTCAAACAATAGCCCAATGGAACACAATCAACCCCATCACCATTTCCACTAACTATACAGATGATCAAGTAGATAGAGCATACAATCATTTACCAATTTAATCCAACCTCAAAACTAAATCAATATAATAGAATATAGCTCCCCCATAACTATACACACCCGAAATAATACATAGCCCATCAAACTTGTTCAATAGCAATAGCCCACAAGTACATAACAGTTAATCACATAGCATTTCCTACAGCAGTAGATAAATCATCCCACAAGAATAGAGCACTTATCATAATCTCAGCACTAAACATCAGCAGATAACTATATTCATACTTCAATCACTCAACAGGATTTCACAATTCAAAATAACATAGATCATAAAAATAACAGAACGGATACCAACTCTCAATGATATTTTCACAATCAACAACACAGTAATCAATAGGGCGTTATCCATATATTTCTACGTCCAACAATCCATTCAAAATATTAATCCTAACATGCTTGTAGACGAACAACATGATTCACAAAACAGATCATGGATTATCACAATAACTAAACCAACACAGCAGAGAGCATTTATTCACATATCTCAACCTCCAAAATCCATAAGACCAAGGAAGAATTTTCCTTACCTAGAAGAATGCCCGAAAACTGTAGTTCAAGACCAATACCAAAAACCCAGTAGCTTGAACCGAGAGTAATCACACCACCAAGTCTAATTCTGTAGCAACGGCCAACAACAGGGCTGAACAATTTGTCACAACCAACAGAAATCAACAATAATAGAGGCCAAAAATTCAACTTTGCAAAAGACTTACCTCTAACTGTCATTGCCTGAGAATACCCGAGAAATAATTCTCCTTCTGTTTCTTCCCTCACCATCATCTTCTTTTCTGTAAATTGAAAATTCAGAATGCTTCTCCTTATTTATACACAAACGACTAAGTATGAAGCACTTAACTTATCACATAATTCAAGCGATGTGATGCAGATTCTTCGGCCAAATCTTCGTCGTTCGAATCTCCCTCTTATCCTCTCATATGCTGCTGTATTCATCAGATCAAGAACCAGCCAGCGAACTGGTTTGGACCGAACCGCAGGCAAACCGACCCAGCAGCTGCAGCGAACCAAAGTCCCCTGCCTAGTCCTTCCTGCCATCGGCGATCGCTCCCTGCAATCCATCCCATATCAATGCCCAGTTGCAGAATCAATATTCAAACCCTAAATCAACCAAATACTCACCTCGATTTGGCATGGCGAGCATCGCAGCTCCCAAATCATCTGATTCTACAAACCTGTGCCCAGCAAATCGCGGCTATTCCAATCCCTAGCCACTGACGCCGGCGTCCCCGTGTCGTCGCCAGATTCCGCAAGCTTGGAGTCGCACGCCGGACTCCAGCTTCGCCGACGACTCACTCTCGTCTTCTCACCCGCGGTCTCTATCGATCTCTCTCCGTCGCACCGTCTCTCCTTTTCTATTCCTTCTTTCTCCCCCAAAAATCGCGGACTACGTAACTCTCCCCCTTTTAATTTTCCAAACCAAACCACCACATTGTGAACCGAACCAGCGAACCGGTTCAGCCTGTCCTTTATTCTTCTAATTTTTTTTCTTTATTTTAATCATCTTCCTAATTCTTAATTCCAACCAATTATAATTAATCTCATCATTTCTTTTCTCTTTTAATTTAATGACTCAATAACATTACCCCACTAATTTAATCATAATTATCATCCATCAATTTTCTTTTTAATAATTTAATTAAATTCTTCATTTAATTAAATTCTTCTCAATCCCAATTTCAAATTCCTGATTTAATTCAAATATCACTTTGATGATAAATAACGATTACGTCTTTGGTAATACCCTAATAATTTTCAATTAATCTAAATACCTTTAATTTAATTTTCAATTATTCTTATTAAACTCCAATATAAAAATTCGGGATATTACAGTATAAGCTTGGAGACCAAGAAAGTCTTTACATGGAAGATAACTCAACAATGACCCAAATAGAAGAGCTATCAACCCATGAAGATCAAAGAGGGCCCACACCCCTAATGCTATGTAAAGAAGCTCAAGAAGACATGCTTCAAGTACAAGAAAGACCAAAGAAAATAGAGTTAAGGAAACCTTCCTTAATTGGCCAAAGACAAGTGGACAAAACTTAGCCGATTCTTCCATGGATTTGGCAACCATCCAAGTGAAAATTCTTAAAGGAAAGTAGCTGGAAAAAAGTCACCATTTCATGGAGCCAAAGCCAGCAAGGGTTTACTAAAATATCAGCTTTAGAAAGTTACTAAATTCCTAGTTTACTAATCAGCTAATTAGGATCGAATAATTAGTGTGTTTTCTATTTTATGCTTTGTAATTGGCTATATAAAACCACCTAATACTTATGTTTTAGACAATCAAAATTTGAATTTAGAAAGCTCTTTGCTTATTTCAAAATTGGAGAGATTTCTTTTTTAAACACTTTGGTGAGTACATCCAAAGTATCCTTGTGAGAGTAATATCACAAGATTGGACTCATTTGGAGTTGAGTGAGTTCTCTTATTGGCATCCACAGCCCTACTCATTGAGGAAAGGTTGTGAGAAGTGGTGTCCAACCATCAAAACGCGTCATCATCAGCAAAGCACCCATTTGGAGGTTACAAGTTTCCATATTTGCTAAATCTGACCAACTGGAGTATTTTCTTTACCACATAGTGAGTCCTCGATTAGAGTCAGGATAGACCGACCAATGGTTAGTGAGGTTGTTAAGCGTTGGAGCACATAGCCGCTAGTAGGCAGAGGTTGTAGCCCAAGCTGCATGTTGTGCGTTGGAGTGTACAGTAGCTAGAAGGCCTTTCGATCGTAGCCGGAGCTACGATACTAGAGGTGTCGAGTCAGATACATTGACTGATCAACCAATGGTTAGTGAGGTCATTTCAGCCCTTGGTAGGCACGGCTGTTAGTAGGCGGAGGTTGTAGTTCGAGTCGAATGTTATGCGTTGTAGTGTATAGTAGCTATCTGAACTTTCGGTCGTAGCCGTAGCTGCTATACTAGAGGTCGGATCAAAAAATATAACAGAAAGATAAAGTTTAAAACATAAAAGATAAAGATAAAGAAAAATAAAATAGAAACTGCATATGAGTTTTAAAAGCTGTTTGACACGTGCATTTTATAGCTTTTTTTTATATCACTTACTAAGCGTTAGGCTCATTAGTTTATGTTTTGCGATGTAGGTACAAGCGCGAGAACAGAAGAACATATTAAGTTGTAGTTGATGAAGAATTTGCACACGCGGATCTTGTGGCTGACTAGGCTAAAAGAGATTCTGTAAAGTAATTAATCGTAAAAGAAAATCATTTTATTTATTTTTCCGCTGCGATTTGTAAAAAGGGTTTTAAGAAAATGATTTTACTTATTATCTTTAAATGGTTTTACAAAAGAAAGTCTTCCGTTGTTTCACAAAAGAAAAGAAAAAGTTTTAAATTTCATACGATTTTAAACGTAAGAAAAATCAGGTTGTTATATAGGGTGTGATTGTCGAAAGAAGTTCATCATGAAAAGATTATTGCTAACAAAAGTAAGAGATTATGCATATGTTTTTTCCAGAGGTGGCCTACATCACAAGAATAGGATTTTGTGTGATCTTTTCATATATATATATATCTACTTCTGTGTTGATAAGAACTTGTGAATGATGTTGTTTTCATTGGCTGAAATGCTCTTTGTATGATTTTAGAGTAAATAGAATCTGTTGATAATATGTTTCTGTAAGTTGAAATCGTTCTATGTTCAGTTGCCTTTGGTTTAATGCAAAAAATAAGGTCATGTTATTATTGAGAAACCATGCTTTGGTGATACATGTTAGTTAACATCTGTCGATGCTCTGGTAATGAGAAATTATGTTATTGGGTTGAAATTGTCTTCTACTGACCATAACACTAATGAACTTGGTTTAGGAAGAGGATATACTATCTCTGTTGATAATTCGTAAATGAATGATACCTTGTTAGATTTGTGTGAGTTCTGTTTATTGATTGTTTTGTAGGTTGTAGCAAATGATGTTATTTCAGTTTAGTAGCATGCTGATAGGTTGGAGTTTGAATTGTAGAAGACTCAATTTGGATGCTATTTTATAATCTGTTGGAAATATAATATGTGTTGTCACTGCCTTGTTAAATTGTTAGTTACAGCATGTGGTAGATAGATTGAAAATGACTTGTGGTGTCTTGTTCAATAAACTGTTTCATAGACTGTATTGTTTTCTTCAAAGTGTAGTATAGACTGTTGAACTGTGTGAACTGCATCCATTACATGCATCATGAGTAGGAATGCTATGATAAGGTTGATATGAACATGCATTGCATATTAAAATGGAATGAATAGAATAAACATAAATGGTATGTGGGGGTTCGGGAGATTGGTGACGATCCTAGATGTTATACCATTGACGGATAGAACTCATCCCATGTAAGGATGAAGTGACAGTTACACCTAGCATGGATTGTAGGGTTCATCTTTGCTTTCATACCAGAAATCTCTAACGTTTGGACTGACAAAGTGAAACGTAAATTGAATGACAGAAATGATAGATTTTTTTCTAAGACAAACTGCATGACTGCATAAGCATACATTAAGCATTGCATTTCATTATATCTCTTAATGGTCGTTAGACTCATAGTTTCTCTTATGATGTAAGCGATGACTATGATTCTAATAATGTGCACGTGGAGGACGTATGACTCTATAGCACTTACGTTACTCGACGCAAGTTGATTTTGGGGGTTATGACTCATAAATTAGAATAAAGAGTGTTTAAATAATTTTAAGGATTTGAAACTATTTTCTTTTCAATGGTGTTTATTTTAAACTGTTTTATCGTGATGTTTATATGTTTTGATTTAAAGATTTCCAGTCCTATTTACTCTATTATTTACTCTTCACAGTTTTAAGAACGAATTTTAAAAAGAAAAATTTTAAATAGAAAAACGAGATGTTACGAGCCCTCCAATGCTCCACATTTGATTATTATAAAATTTCATAATCAAATTAAATCAAAAACAAGAATTCAAATATTACTCAATTGTAACTAATTCAATCAAAATCTCACTGTTTGATTAAGCAAATAAAAAAGAAGGGAGTACATTAAGTACTAACCGAACCCATAGGAAATGCACGAGTTGCCTTCGTTCCTCACTGTTTTTTATTGAGAAATTCGTTAAGTCACATTTTTGATATTTCGAAGACTCCACGTCAGTTTGTTATTGTGTAAGCCGTTGTAGCCAGTTAAAAACCATAGTTTGCTTTTCGTGGGTCTTTTCATTGGAAATTGTTTCATCTATCAATCGATCAAACAGGTTATCCTTTTTGTTTTGTTCGAGTAACTTTTCCCTTGCCTTGTTGCTTTGTTGGCTTATCGTAAACTTTATGCGCTTCGCGATAGTTCCTTTCAGTATTGATTTCAGGCATGATCTTGGATAAATCATGTTCTAAGTTTGAGGAAGCCCTAGACGTAGGCAAACACGTTCTTCTAAGGAGATTTACTTGGTTCGTGTGATTTGGGTATCACACTAAGTAGAGAGTTTCGTGGAATTTGTGTTTTTGGTTTTATTTTAAATTTCGGTGATGAAATTTCTTTTAAGGGGGTGAAAATGTAACATTCTAAATGTTTTAAAATATTTTTGAAATTTCACGTGTAAATTTTTCGCGAATTTTTTATCAAGCAATGAAATGTTAACTCGTTTTGTCGCGTAGCGGCCACGTGTGATTTTTGGTCAAATGGTAAAAAATGATCAAATTAAATTTTATTGAGTGGTAATTAAATTTTGAAATAATTTTGGTAAATTATTAAGTAAAGAATTATTTTCAGTTAATATTTTGAATAAATCAGAATTTACAATCTATTTTATTAAATATCTAATATATATATTTTATTATATATTATATATTTTATTATTTTATTATTTAATTAAAATAAAAAAGAAGTAAAAGAAATTTTATTAAAAGAAGAAGAAGATAACTTCGCAAAATATAGAGAGCGATAGGGCAATGGAGAGAGGTGAGAAGTCAACCTCAACGGTTTCAAAATTCGACTGCAGATCCGTGTTTCCGTCGTCCATAGGAGTAACCTTTGTGAAGGTAGTTTTTGAAATTTAAGTTTTTCCTATTCGATTTTAGGTTTGAAATTTTGGAAAACTTTGGCTTCGGATTTGAACTTAAAAACTCGAATCCGATAGACAATTTTGGTTTATGTTGATATAATAGACGTTTTTGTAAGGTTATTTGTTGTTAGAAATCGAAATCGGGTGAAATCAGAGTTTTTTTGTCGTCAGAACGGTTTGGCACTATTCATGCATGTACTATTCACTGACACTATTCCTAGGCACTATTCATGCCGGAGCACTGTTCACGCCGAAAAATACTATTCATGTTGAAAAATACTATTCACTACTATTCACGTCGGACAGAAAGATGGGCAAATTGTCCCGATTATGTCCTTGGATTGTCCTGGTCGATTACTAGGCAATTGTTGAGCCTTAAATGGTTGTGAACATGTCGTTTTGACCGTTATAAATTCTTGGTTGATCGTCAAAATTAAATGGTCTCAATTGATTTTTGTTGAATCTGGTCGAGACTGCGAGGTCCCAGTTGATCTTCATTTTATCTCGACGACAGTTGAGCTTGGTTTCTGGTTTAGAATAATTGTTGTATCTCTGGTTTAGTTTCCGGTTTTGGACTAAGAGTTATCCTTAGAAACCGTTTTGGATTATAATCTTGTTTAAGATTTGTTTGTTATCTCTTGGTTGATTGTTGGGATTTTGATATCGACCTTGTTATAGGTTCTGGAGATATTATGATACGACCTTTACATCCAATAGCACATGTTGCTGGCTAGTCGGTAAGAGTATCATGGTCGCTTATAAGGTAGGGATTTTTATACTTTATGCACTGCATCTCATCATTGTTTTCAAAACTCTTATTTTGTGGGTTGCCACATATGAAAATCTGATGGGGATTGTTCGACAGTACGTCTGTTTTATGTATATGTACGTATGTTTTTTCACATTTAATTTATCGTAAATGGTATTTTGATGTTTTGGTTCTCTATATATTTGTGGGTGAATCCTCTTGATGTTTTGGGCTGATTGGGTATCAAAGTATCATAAGGATCCCATAAAACCTTTTTTTTCGTAAAGGTTAATTTCTTGTACGTTTTACTTGAGTAATAGGACAGCTGACTGTGTCGTGTCCTTGGGTTCGAATCCCTAAACCTGATCAGAGTATTTATTTGGCTTTTGCAATCGTTTGAGTATCGCCTTTATTTAATTTTGTTATTTAAATTATTGTTTTCTCTTCAGACTCATGAGGTGTTGCTTTTGCCGCCTTTCTGTGGTATGTATCGGATGAGTGCTTGAGTGACCATTCTTTTTCACTGATGGCGTTTTCGTATGAAAAACAATGTTGGCATATTTTACGATATAGCTGTTTACGTATACAGCAAATTTTGACATAGCCACATCGAGGGCCATGAGCCAAATTTAATAAATTGATGAAGAGTTTTCAGTTAAAAATCCATGTACGGTAAAATGAGAAAAATTATATATTTTTCAAAAATATGAGAAAAACAATTTTCATATATTGCATTTAATATCGATTTCCCTACTGAGCTTGTCACTCAACCCTTCGACTATATTTTTTCCCAGGTTAAGGTGTGGGTTAGTGCACTGGATTTGCACATGATATTGTGGGACAATTCTGGTGTCCCCTGATGGATGTTCTTTGATTCAATCCCTCTGTTATTAGTACATTTTAGATTTATTAGAGTTGTTTGTTTTAAACTCCCGCACAATAACTTCCTTATTTAATTTTATACTATCTTCTCATGTTGATCACTCTGTGGACCCAACCCATGTTATTTGGGTTTGGGATTAAATTCTCATTAAGTCTTCTACATTTCTTCAACATTTCTTCTGCATTTATTTTACGCCTTGGGCTGAATAACCGGGTTATCTCCGAGAATTAGGTCACCTGACCGGCGGTTCTGTTAGGCCCCCATTTGGGTCGTGACAGTGCCCTTCCAGCGTGAGAGTTGACGAAGTAGGAGTAGCATTTGTTGACGTCGCCAGAGAAATAGAGAGCTTAAACGGAGATAGGGGCTTCTGAGGGGGATAGCGAGTGAAACTGAAGCAAAGCACTGAAGCATGGGTTTAGCGTCTACACTATTGTTTGTTGATTTAAGAGGTCTCATGACTAGGGCATCTCGAATCGCAATCGACTCATTTCACATGTCGCACTCGCAACGCAAAAAGATGAAACAATTTAAGTCAAGAGATGAACGTTCAATTCGGTTCGGTCTTGTCAGTTTTGAGAAAGACAAATCGACAACTGAATCGAATTTTTCAGTTTTTGACAATATGAACCGATATTCGGTTTTACGATATGCAAAACCGATCCGAACCGAATTGACCGGTTCTAGTTCGATTTTGCAAACCCTTAGTTTCATGTACAACAAATTAATAAAAAAATTTAGGTCGATTGACTCGATCATTCTAATACACCACATTCGCATATTAAAAAATGATAATTTTGTTCAATAATTTTTGCTAGTCAAATTTTCAAGTCAAGTTAAATAGAACTTATATCACCAAATTGTAAAGCTAATAATGCCAATAAAAGAAGCTGTTGCATTCGACAAAAATCGAAGAGACGGTGATGATGCAAAAGACTTATATTATGCAAAACACATATTGGTATGAGAGTTTCCCACCATTACATTATATTATCATTTGCCCATGACTAGTACATGAGACGACTTGGAGTCCATGAAAGTAACGTGGATGGAAATAATTTTGGGAGGCTTCTTTGTTTAGTTGGAATCATGATCAGTCTTTTAATTAAAGGCCATACAAACACAGCTATGGATGTAGACAAATGTTTTTAAATTGCATTTATACCAATTGTTTCTCTATCACTTCTAAAATTACTCCTCAAATTATCTCAACCACCTAAAATGGCTTGCGTAATAAATCTTAGGGTTATTATTATTATTATTATTAACAGAAAAAGTAACAATAATGACTAAATTGGTTGTTATTTGAAGAATAAAAAATTGATAAAGATTGAAGACTCTGAGTAGTTAATACCAAAGACAATTAGTAACAAATAGTGTGTTTTTTGTAGCAATTAAAAAGGAAGGTCTCGATATTGGGTTACTGTGATTTCTTAAGAAACATTTTGGCTTTCGCCCTTTCCCTCCCATGCCAATATGTGAAGATCCATAATGACAACTAATGTTTTACATGAAGACCAACAAATGTTTATACATGAACATGCAAGCCCTATTATATTATAATCTTAAATCCAATTTAATCACTTTAAATGTTTTTTATTTCTAATTATTATACAAAAGTTAGCTTTGCATATGATTGTCAAAATCTATGCCACTCATAAACTTCACAAATTGATGTCTTTTTAACTTTTTGAGTAGAAGACTCAATGAAATCCATAGATTCAAACTCGAAAAATGAGAATTTTATTATATACTCTAGTACCAATAACGAATTTGATCAAACAAATGTCTCCTTGATTGGCTCAAAGAACTTGATTGACACGTAACAATTTATATCAAGTCAATTTTGAAAAATATGAAGTAGACAAAATGTGGATTTTGGTTTGTAGTAAGTGTTGGTTTGGTTTTTAGGTTTTTTTGTACGGCAGAATTACCGATGTTCATAACAACGATAACGTGCGTAACTTATGTATCATGAAAAACAATTTCAACATGAACATAAAACGAATCGTTGCTATAATATATTAATAATAATATGTATTTAAAATCTCTATTTAGATCTAAGCTAAAAGATAAAGAATATTACCTTTATAGCTTACTTCACACGGGTACAAAATCAACCTTCGATCTTCTCCGCCAATCTTCCTCACCTCGAATAAGCACGTGTGAGCGTGATGAACGAAACAAAATCACACTCAAGTTATGATAGATCGTATTCTCAACACATGAGATGATCTTTTTGGATTTAGAAAACACTTCTTTAAAGCCAACACAGAAGACACAAATTTTGCTCTCAAAATGGATTGCTTAATCTTAAAGATTTCAACAACAACTTCAATTTTTTCTCTAACCTTCACCTAATGAGGTTGGACTTCTATTTACAGTAGTATTGCTCCATAATGACCATTATGACATTTAGAGAAAAACACTACAAATTCCTCATTAAAGTTATAATTGATTTCATACATTCATAAAAATGTTATGGAAATCAAAAGTCTTGTCACCATAGCTCAACACTTGACACATTTAAGTTATAACACATTTATAACAAAAATGTTATGGAAAACAAAAGGTTATGACATTAAATCAAATTTGACATTAATTCAAATTTGACATTATCCATTTTAAAAACTATTTTTAAAAGTTACTTTATATTTGTTAATTAATTGAATAATCAATAATTCAATTATTTCATTTAATGAAATATAACAAATATATTAACTATGACAACTTTTGTCATTTTGTCTTAATTAATTGAATAATCAATAATTCAATTATTTCATCTAATGAAAAAATAATAATAAACTTATTAATGAGTGTATTAAATAATTAATTCATAATTAATTATTTAATCTTCTTTGTTCATTTTTCTATTATTCGAATAATGATAGAAGGTGATGAAGGGACCGATGTACCTATAGTTTTAAGCTCCAATAATATTTCGTTAATTAATATAAACTCTTTTATATTAATTAACATAATTATTAACTCTAAAGTAATTTCACTAAATACTTAGAGTTGCACTCTCAAAACTATAGAGTATATTTACTTAAAGTAATGTTCATTAATATAGTCATTACATATGTATTAACTCTCCAT
>CM039486.1:23463246-23550717 GCA_022433065.1 Begonia loranthoides | reverse complement strand
CTTCTTTTCTTTTTCATTTTTATGCAGTATTTTGCTCTTCTGCTCTGCTACATACTTAAAAGTTGACTCAACTTGCTCTATGAAGGAGCTCTTAGTATCTTGTCCTTTTTAAATATAACATATTCTTCTATCCTTTGTTGCTTTTTTTGCTCGATTTTCCTAGGGAAAAAAATCAGAAGGTAATCTTCTCTCTTTGTTGCTACTCCTTTGAATTGATTTTTGTTCTCTTTTTTTATGTGAAAATGAACTGTAATTGATCAGCTTCTGTGCTTTTTTTTTTTGTAATTATTGTAGTTCTGCTCGTGATTGTCGCTCGAGCTCCAGATTGCAGAAGACATAGACGAAGCTCGAGCTCCAAATCGCTAGAATAGTCAACCCTCGCTAGTTCGCTCTCGCCCAGTCACCCTCAGCCCCTCAACCCTCGAACTCTAGTTCAGAGTGCTTGGTAAATCTGATTATTTCTAATTGTAGTGATTGTTTCATTCTAAATGTGATTCTGGTTTTGCTATGATTTTGTTGATTCTGATTTTACATCCAGTCTGCATCCATTTGTAATTATTATGATTGTTGTGATTGTTCTGCATCTGTGAGACTGTGACCATGATTGTAGTGATTGTTCTACATACATGACCATGATTGTTGTGATATGTTATCTTGTCCAAACTACTGTGATTTTTGAAAATATTAAAAATATCCAAACTTTGTTATGATTCATGATTATTGTGATTTTGGAGATTGCTTTGATTTTTGGTTTAGCATGTCTCAATTGTGATCTTGGAGATTGCTGTGATTTTAGAGATTGTTAGAATAATGTTTATTATTTTATAAGGTTTCAAAGCCTGATTGAAGAATTTTATTATTTCATAATTTCATTTTATAGTTTTTTTTATAGTCTGATTAAAGAAATTTATTATTTTTATATTTAGAAAAAATATATGCAAAACGGGAACTGAATTGGAACCAAACCTCGGTTCCGATTCGGTTCTAAATAATCAAAAAATTGGTTTCAATTTTTGCATGCCAAAACGGAAACCAAACGATTCAGTTCGGTTCCATATCAAAGCAGAAAAACCAAATTGAATCATGAATATCCTTAGTCAAGCCTAATAGTATTGTCATTAATCAAAATTAAAAGAACTAATTGACAAGAGAAAAAAAGGTATTGTTTATGTGAGATTTATAGTCTTGTATTATGTTTTGATTACATTGGAAAATCATTAAACAAGTTCCTACGATTCATTGTTGTAATGGTAAAACTTCTAATAAAATAATCTCAACCTATTGAATGCTTAATTAATAGGGAAGGGGAAAGAGAGCATTGGTTCCGCCTCATTTTTAATATGGATTTACAAGATAACAAAAAGAAATAAAATAAAAGATAAAAGAGAGAGACAAATGATTAGTTTAAAGGAGATTGAAGAGACAGAAACAAGAGAGAGAGAGAGAATTGGATAATGAGATACACCAGAGATAATGAGGCAAAAGAAAAAATGATTTTTCTTTTGGTCTTTTGATCTGCGTGCAAGATCAAACACTTGACTATTCTCCATTTCTTCCAAGATTTTAGAGTGTTCTTTACGTCGATTAAATTTACATTTCTAATGATTTTGATTATTGAAGAGTAAAAATTACTCGGGTTGTGTTGCTAATTATTTTGGTCAGATCACCCTACTTTTTCTTATTTTCTAACAATATTTATTCTCAATATTAACCACCCTTGTTATTGTTTCTTTTAGCTCATTATAGAAAGGATTATTGTATACCCATTATTTTATAATGGGATCATATCAGATTTTGGTCCGACAGATGTAGGCACTGTTTGGAATTACGTTAAATTTGACATCTAGTTGTTTTTTGCTTTATTTTGTAGTCTTTTATCAATTGGCTTACTATTATATTTTTTAATCACACAAAAAGGGATAAAGAACTTATCCCCATTATAATTGAATTTTATAGCTTGTTTTTTCCAACAAATGGTGTTAGAGTTTAGTTCCTGTTTTATTTAAAATCTTTATAGCATGCTGATAGGTTGGAGTTTGAATTGTAGAATACTCTCTTTGGATGCTATTTTATAATCTGTTGGAAATATAATATGTGTTGTCACTGCCTTGTAAAATTGTTAGTTACAGCATGTGGTAGATAGACTGAAAATGACTTGTGGTGTCTTGTTCATTAAACTGTTTCGTAGACTGTATTGTTTTCTTCAAAGTGTAGTATAGACTGTTGAACTGTGTGAACTGCATCCATTACATGCATCATGAGTGGGAATCCTATGATAAAGTTGATATGAACATGCATTGCATATTAAAATGGAATGAATGGAATAAACATAAATGGTATGTGGGGGTTCGGGAGATTGGTGACGATCCTAGGTGTTATACCATTGACGAATACAACTCGTCCCACGTAAGGATGAAGTGACAGTTACCCTTAGCATGGACTATAGGGTTCATCTTTGCTTTCGTACCAGAAATCTCCAATGTTTGGATTGACAAAGTGAAACATAAACTGAATGACAGAAATGATAGATTTCTTTCTAAGAGAAACTGCATGACTGCGTAAGCATACATTGAGCATTGCATTTCATTATATCTCTTATGGGTGTTAGACTCATATTTTCTCTTATGATGTAAGTGATGACTATGATTCTAATGATGTGCACGTGAAGGACATATGACTCGATAGCACTTACGTTACTCGACACAAGTTAATCTTGGGGGTTATGACTCATAAATTAAAATAAAGAGTGTTTAAGTAATTTTAAGGATTTAAAACTATTTCTTTTCAATGGTGTTTATTTTAAACTGTTTTATCGTGACGTTTATATGTTTTGATTTAAAGATTTTCAATCCTGTTTACTCTGTTATTTACCCTTCACTATTTTACAAACAAATTTTAAATAAAAAAACGAGATGTTACAAGCCTTCCAATGCTCCACATTTAATTATTATAAAATTTCAAAATCAAATTAAATAAAAAACAAAAATTCAAATAGTACTCAATTGTAACTGATTCAATCAAAATCTCACTGTTTGATGAAAAAAAATAAAAAAGAAAGGGAGTACATTAAGTACTAACCGAACCCATAGGAAATGGACAAGTTGCCTTCATTCCTCACTGTATGGTCACCATCTGAATACCAAGCAATCTCATTGCCTTTGTTAATTTCCCTAACACCAGTCAAATGAAAATAAATACTTGTTAATAACATAAAATAAAAAAATTTAAATTAGTTTATTAGCTCAGTGGCAGTCCAATCATAGATTCCGGAAAAAAAAAGTTCAAGCAGCTAAAGCGAGTCCGAGAGTACCTAAGGGGCCGAAACATGACTGTGACGGTCACATTTCCCTTTGCCTTGGAGATATCGTGCCGTTCCAGCGTGAGAGTTGATGGAGTAGGAGTAGCATTAGTTGACGTTGCCAGAGAAATAGAGAGCTTAAACGGAGATAGGGCGTTCCGAAGGGGACAACGAGCGAAACTGAAGCAGAGGTTTAGCGTTTGCAATATTGTCTGTCAATTTAAGAGGTCTCACAACTAGGGCATCTCGAATCGCAATCGACTCATTTCGCATGAGGCATGCGCAGCGCAAGAAGTTGAAATGATTTAAGTCAAGAGGTGAACAATCAATTCGGTTCGGTCTTGTCAGTTTTGAGAAAGACAAAATGACAACTGAACTGAATTTTCCAGTTTTTGACAATATGAACCGATATTTGGTTTTACGATGTGCAAAACTTATCCGAACCGAATTGACCGGTTCTAGTTCAGTTTGCAAACCCCTAGTTTCATGTACAACAAATTAATAAAAAAAATATAGGTCGATTGACTCGATCATTCCAATACACCACGTTCGCATATTAAAAAATGATAATTTTATTCAATAATTTTTGTAAGTCAAATTTTCAAGTCAAGTTAAATAGAACTTATATCACCAAATTGTAAAGCTAATAATGCCAATAAAAGAAGCTGTTGCATTCGACATGGATCGAAGAAACGGTGATGATGCAAAAGACTTGGGTTAAATTGTGGGTACTGGAAATGATGACATGGCATTAGGAGATTTGATGATAGCAAGAGAAAACTAGGAGTTTAATGCAACGTTGCCTTCATTTTTAGATATATAAAATGGTCTCAATGTATTAAACATTTTTACATTGTTTAAAGTATTTTGTTGCTGAGGATATTTATTTTATTGTAAGCATGTCCTTTCACAAACAGGAGCGTGATCCGCCATTAAAACTTGAAGAAATATAAGAAGTCACTAAGTAAAACCAGAGATGGAAGATGTGGAAGACGACGTGCGAAGGCCCATACATCTCTTGAAATAGACAAGCTTACTCGATGAACAAGGTCCGTCTTGTTCAATGCCTGACTATCTTCAAAGCCAACTTTTCCACGTTTTTGCAACACTTTGCTTCTCCAATTAAAATGTTCAGTTTAGCTGCTCTTGCTACTCCTAGCGTTGTCGTCATTCTGTCCTCAAACCCCATTTCCCTTTTCCTGCTTTTTCTCCATTGACAAAGTCTGTTATGGAGTAGCTTATTGTAATCTTGAGTCTTTCCTATGTTATTTGTTAGTGTTTGCAAGGCTTTTTCTCACATACAAAATGAGGATTTTTAGTGAAAGAGGTGTTTGAAGTAGGAAGATATATATATATATCTATCTATTTTAATCCTTTAAATGTTTTTATTTCTCTCTAAAATTTAATACACTTTTATATAATTTAATAATTGAATATAATAATTTGTAAACTATTGATACTTTTAATGAATTAGTTTATGAAACAGTTGTTATTTTATTTTACAACTGATTATTTTAAAAGCATAAATAATAGATTTAATTGAAAACTAAAATTTTACTTAAATTCAGCATTTATTTATACATAAAATGGTTTGAATAGAAGCAGGAATAAGGATACATTAGAGATAAGAGAATACAGAAGTTATAATATAATATATATTATCATTTTGTCCAATTCACGAGTGGGATCCTTGTACCGGTTGTCTCTACACTAAGGAGCACAGTGGTATGGAGCACAATAGTATCTATGCGGAGGGCGTCTTAGAGTGTGTTCATAGTTTCCCTTGATAGGACGATCACGTGGATCATGTGGAGGGTAAGGCTCACTAACTATGTCAACAAAACAATGAGAAATATTTATGTCAGGAGATAAAAATAAATTATAAATTAAAAGATAAATCTAATAATAATAATAAAGTAGAAATAAAAATAACTTACTAATAGCTTTTTTGTTTGTTGGAAGGTGTCTTGCTGCTATTGAAGGAGCCAACAAGAGCAAAATAATGAATAAAACTTTCCAAGACAATGCAAAGATGTTAGAAGCCATGTTTTGTAAAGTAAAAGAGAAAGTTAGAGGGTATATATAAGGGAAAATGACAAATCAACCATTGTGGTTTGGGGTCAATGACAAGTCAACCACTGTGGTATGTTTTCTAACAAGTTAACCACCAACGTATGTGAAAATGACAAATGCACTATCGCTGTCTGTTAAAATGGCCCTGCACGCCGCGGCGTCCAGGCAATTTTGGCCTGGACGCCGCGGCTTGCCTGGACGCCGCGGTGTGCAGGCAATTTTGGCCTGCATGCCGCGGCGTCCAGGCAATTTCTGGCCTGGACGCCGCGGCGTCTAGGCAATTTGCCTCCAGGCCATTTGCGTCCCTCTGTTAAGTCAGCAGAATACATAATGTTAATTCAGCAGAATACATAATTCGAGTGGTCTGCGATATTCGCATGTATTCTATCGTTTTCCCTTTATTAGCTAACCCTAGAGAAGTCTGAGCTGCGCTGAAGCGAGTAGAGAAAGGGATTTTGGAAAAGTTGAAGAATTTGTTGGAAAAAATGGCATCTTGGAATGTTACAGAAGGTGGTATTAACCGTGAAGCTCAAGTGGGCCCTTCAGAGACATTATTGGCCAATGAGGAGGTACGTGGCTTTGGAAACGAAGTTGCTATTATTTTGCATTCTGTCTCAGCAAATTTAAACGAAGAGGACGATGAGGAACTCCGATCAGCATGCCAATCCACTAGTGATGAAGAGATGGACATGGCAAAGAGTAGATTGAGACGCCAACCAGAAGCAGAGTGCACATTTGTTGGTATGGGGCTAGGCAAAAAATATAGTTCCTTGAATAAAATTAGAGAAGAAATTGTTGATTATGCAATGAATAATGGGTACGAGATAAAATTCACCCACAGTGATGCGCATCGATTGAGAGCTGCTTGTCAAGAAGGGTGCATGTGGCAGCTGCACGCCTCACAAATAAAAAATGAAATGACGTTTCAAATAAAGATGTACAACGACGTTCACACATGCTCCAGACAAATGGAAAGCCGCCATGCCACAGCCAAATGGGTGGCAACGCATTACTTGGACAGATTTAAAAGTCAGGCCGACTGGGCCATATCTTCCATAATTGAGACTGTCAGGAAGGACTTCAACGTCAACATCACACCCAACCTTGCTAGAAGGGCAAGAAATGCGGCCAAGAAAATTAACGAAGGGGATGGCAATGAGCAATACAAGCTCATATGGTCCTATGCTGAGGAGATTCAGAGGTCGAATCCTGGAAGTTCAGTGCGTGTTGACCTTGACATGAGTGTATTTAAAAGGATGTACATGTGCTTGGATGCATGCAAGAGGGCAGTGCTGAACTATGGTAGACCTGTTATTTGTTTAGATGGTTGCCACTTGAAGGGAGCGACTCCAGGCCAACTGCTCACTATTGTCACCATCGACGGGAATGATGGTATGTACCCGATTGCTGTAGCAGTCGTTGAAGCAGAAAATAGGGCTTCATGGAGGTGGTTTCTGGAATTGTTGCTGGACGATCTAAACACCCCTTCTGGCAATGGGTGGACGATTATTTCTGATCGACAAAAGGTAAGGTGTTATTCACTGCTTTTGCATTATGTGTTTATGTTTGTCATATATTACCAATGTCTGTCTCATATTATGCATCTTTGCAGGGACTAGTGCCAGCTGTGAGAGATGTGGCATGGCAAGCAGATCAGCGGTTTTGCATCCGACACATGTATGCCAATTTTCAAAAACAATTTAAAGGCAAGTTGTTGAAAGATGCAATGTGGGCTACATCAAGAGCCACAACAGTGAGGCAATTTGAGAAAGAGATGGCCAAGTTACGTGTCCTTGACCTGGCGGCCTATGACTATTTACGTGGAATAGAGGCGACATGCTGGGTCAAACATGCCTTCTCTTCGATCCCAAAGTGCGACATAAGCCTCAACAACCTCAGCGAGTCCTTCAATGCCTGCATCCTACCCGCCCGGGACAAACCTATTCTAAGTATGTTCGAGATCATTCGAAAGGGCATCATGGGTAGGATCGTAAAAAAATATGAAAAGATGGCTCAGTCGACCGAACGGTTGTGTCCAATGATCAGCAACCGCCTCGCCAAAGTACAACATGCCAATAGAAATTGGAGCCCTCAGTTTGCAGGAGCTGCCCAGTTTGAGGTCAGCAACGGTACCGACATGTACGCTGTTGATTTGGAAAGGTGTACTTGTACATGTTACCGGTGGGAGTTGACCAGCATCCCGTGTGTGCATGCAATCCCGTGCATTCACTTCATGAGGAGATCTCCTGAGGATTTTGTGCATTGGTGCTATCACCGGGAAACATACATGGTGATGTACTCCCACTTTCTCCGCCACCTTAATGGACCAATCGAGTGGCTTCCTGTGACGAATCTTGATCCAATTATCCCACCGCCTTTTAAAAGGCTTCCAGGAAGGCCGCTCGTCCGTCAAATACAGGATGTGGACGAGGCCCCCAGCCGGACAGTGCTAAGCAGAAGACATTTGAACGTCACTTGTGGGCGGTGTGGTAGTGTGGGGCACAATGCCCGCATGTGCGAAGGGGGAGGCCAGTCCAGTGTAGGGGCTGGTAGAGGCAACAGAGGGAGAGGCAGAGGTGGCAGAGGAAGGTCGGAGGACACCTTTATGGGGTTTAGAGTCCCCAAGACAGCTCCCGAGACAATTGCTTCCCTAGTCCCTGAGACAATTCCTTCTCGAGTGTCTGAGACAGTTCCTGATAGAGTTCATGAGACGCAGGTCCGTGCATTATCACGTTATGCTTTCAATTGTTATTTGAAATATGCTCATTTCCTTTTCAATGTGATCTGCAGGAGTCTGATACGGAAGGTCCTCCCACACAAACGTACACAAATGTGGACCTTAACCTGCCGTGATACAATTGTTTTTTCTTTTGACAAATGTAGATGACAGTGAAATGGCACTGATGTAAAGTTGTGTTTTTCTGATATAAAAAGAAGTTTTGCAAATTCAAAGCTTTGTGTTAGTAAGTTAATGTTTTTTTTTTTCAATTCCAGGGGCGTTACAACTAATCAATTGACCTGACTTCATAATTTTTTAAAAATTTTGACATAATGTGCCTTGTTTTTTTACTCCCCCAAAACTACTCTCGTACATCCTGCACAAAAAAGAATCCCAAACAGTTCCAGTATCATCTAAATCATCCGCTAAATGTAAATTATACATAACATCCAAACAACATATCATTGACCTACACTACGCCTTCTTCTTCCTGGTCGGTTTCGGGCGCAAATCCGTGATCAGAAACGACAAGTGCGGGTCAAGAAATACTCTATCTGCTCCGGCGAACAACGGCCCCTCATACTCAAAGGTTGGAGGTTCGTGCAGGTGGAATTGTTCCTTAATTTTGCATTTTCCTATCACCTCCATCCCCGCAGGGGTACACCGGAAGACGCCGAACGGCCTGTAATGCAAAGGGAACAATTGGCGGTCAATTACGTGGAAAACAATATTAAGAATGTACACAAGGGAAACTTCTTACCGCTGTTTGTCGGTGGGAGCTACGATAATGGATATTGATTCCGGCAGTAATTTCTGGTAAGCGTATTGCTGGTGCAGGTCAACGGACGACATAAAACAATCATGTCTCGGGTGTGTCTGCAATGTAAACAACGCATTATATGATATCAATAAACATTAACAACAAACTGGAGACGCGAGCTGAATACTTACGTGAATCCATCCTACAGTGAGTAGACCGTGTTCATGTTGATGTCTGAAAACATGTTCGTCTGCCCCGTCCACCGCATAGCACTGCATATAAGTTTGGATGAGTACTTAGATAAAAGCTTATAAACTAGCACACAACGAAGGCCTCTCACAGTATCTGCCGTGCCCTTTTGATCTGGGAAGATGATCTCGCTGACGACGTACTCATTGTCGGTCAGCTTTCCCCCAAGAACTGCGCATGTCTTTATGTTCCTTCGAAGATTACCCTGACAATAATCCTTGAACTTACTCATCAAATCATGAGCCTGCAACCAAAATGTCAAAAAAGGGTGAGCGTAAACATTAATGAACACACATATATACCGAAATGAAAGACATACCACGCGCACAGTTTTAAGGGGCGGCGGCTCGAGAGGCACCGCTGGAGGAATACGTTGGCTGCTTCCAACAGGGTTGCTGCCAATTAAAAACATGTCATTACATGAAACAAAATAAAGTAAAAAAGTGGAATTAGCGTTCAACGGAATGAACTTACAATCGGAATGTCGTATCAGGTGCGTCAGAGGAGGATGACGCGGATGCTAAATGGGGTGATCGCCTCTCACCTGGGTTCAGGGCTGCCACCATGTCACGATGCCACTCGGCAGATTGCATATGCCATTGTTGTGCTATGGCCCACCTATCTTCTGCGAGCTTGGCCGCTTCTTGTATTTGGACTTGTTGCATTTGCAGCTGCTCTTGCATTTTGTGCATTTGGGTCATGGACATATGGTGGAGCTCCTCCATCCTGCTCATCCAAGCGAACGTCTCATCAGGCATCGAACTAAAATGAGATGCCTGAGGAGGAGGAGGTTGTTCAGGAAACGGGACTGAATGCCTAGGCTCTGACCAAGGTGGATGTGTTGCTTCCTTCTTTGACTTGCGCATCCATTCCCCTCCAGTTTGGGTGATCCCCATTCGGTCCACTAATGAATTGTTGTAAATGTCATTGACCGACTCTTCAATTCTTGGTTTCGTCTCCGGGATAGGGACCCCTAACTGCTCAACGATACTCTGGATGAGCCAGTTGTACGGCAGTGACTTCGCCGAGTTGTTGAGCACCTCTTGCATGTGGCTCAGGATGATATATCCGATGTCCACCTTTTGTCCCGTGAACACCTTCTCTAGCATATAGAGATCCATGCTGGTAACAAGGTCTTGATGCCCATTCCGAGGCAAAATTGTGTACGTCATTATCAGGTGGATCAATCGGGCTAAGGCATTCAACTCCTTGCCCTTTGGCTTGCTGTACTCGGCAACCTCGGGATCCTGATGCAACAATCTAATCACCTCTAACCCACGTCCTTGTTTGACGAATGGTGGCGCCCGAGCCATCTGATAATATTCATCGCTTGGCTCCTCCAACACACATCCAAGCATAATGTTGACATCATTGGCCGTGAACCTAACCTCATGTCCAAAAATATATGTATGCACCTCTAATGGTTGGGTGGAGATGCTCAAATTTGCATAAAACAATCGTATAACTCGCTCGCAATAACTGCCCCTCATCCGGCACAACCCGGCTAACCCAGCAGCCTCAAGCATACGATCAATTCCCATCCCTGCGAATGAGTCCAAATCTACTATCTTGGACACAATAATTGTACGGCGTTGTATATCTTCTACGAACCGTGCTTTGCAATTCTGGTTCCAATATAGTTTCGACCTTGAACCCACTTGAACGGGTTGGAACGGGTAGCTGGAGCATCCGGCTTCTCCTTCTTCAGGCTCAGCGGTTTCTTCCACCGCCGCCACTACATCGGCTTCGAACGCCGCAGTTTGAACGGGTTCAACTGCCTCCATCGTTGCCTTCCCACGCTTCAAGGTCAATTTCTTAGTCCGGGATTACATTCTGATAGTTGAGAGTAATTCACCAACCTGCAATATAATAACCCACACAACATGTCTAAGTTAGTTTTTTTTTTTTTTTTTTTTTTTTGGCGTCCAGGCCAAGCGTGCAGGCCAAAATTGCCTGCACGCCGCGGAAATGTGTGACCGGCGCCGAAGACCCTTATAGAGACTTCGAAGAAACGCAGCAAACCTACCTCAAATCAACAGTCCATTTCCATTATCACAGACAACTATGAGAAAATCATCAACATATACACACAAATCTACCTCAAATTGTCGTCGGACGTAGCTCCTCTCCTCTCTTCGTAGCACGCAGCTCCTCTCCTAGTCGCACGCAGCTCCTCTCCTCGTCGCACTCCTCGTCGCAAGTCTGTCGAGAGTTGCAGATTAGGGCTTGAAATTTGGGCGAAATTGGTTTAAGTATATATATATATATATATATATTTTTTTTTTTATTTCAAAATCATTGCGGCGTGCAGGCCAAAATTGCCTGGACGCCGCGGCGTCCAAGCATACATGGTGGGGCCATCAGCTTTTTTTAACGGACAGCGATAGTGCATTTGTCATTTTCACATACGTTGGTGGTTAACTTGTTAGAAAATATACCACAGTGGTTGACTTGTCATTGATCGCAAACCACGATGGTTGATTTGTTATTTTCCCTATATATAATATATTGGTACGAGAGTTTCCCACCATTACATTATTATAATTTAAAATTTTCAAACTCAAGAATAGTACATTAGACGACTTGGAGTCTATGAAAGTAACGTGGATGCAAATAATTTTGGGAGACTTGTTTGGTTAGTTGGAATCAATTCATGTGTTTACAATCAGTCACCTGGCAGCTATCACTTCTGAAATTACACCTAGAAATTATCTCAACTACCAAGAATAGTACATTAGGGTTTATTTATTATTATTATCTGAATACATTGTCATTCTCATTTTTACAAACTCATGTACATTTTTTAATTTTGCATGAGAAATATTATTATTTTCTCATTTTAAAAGTATGGAACAATTTCACATGGTAAACATCAATTTAGTTACTACCGTATGAAGTAATGTACAATAAACATTTCAAATAATATTTTTGAACAAATTAAAACTTAATCGATAATATATGAGTAATTCAATTGAGCCCATGCTGATACACGTGATTTAACATTTAACAGAAATAGGTAACAATAATGGAGAACTTGATTGACAGGTAACAACTTATATCAAGTCAATTTTGGAAAATATGTAGACAAAACGTGGGTTTTGGTTTTTTGTTGGGTCAATTCCAGTCTAAACGCAGACTAATATTATTTTCATTAATCAAATTTAAAAGAATTATTCCAAAAGAGAAAAAATAATATTTTTTTTTTGTGGGATTTATAGTTTTGTATTAATTTTTTATTACATTGGAAAATCATTAAACAAGTTCCTACCATTCATTGCTGTAATGGTAAAACTTACAACAAAATAATCTCATCCTATTGAATGTTTAATTAAGAGGGAAGGAGAAAGAGAGCGTTCGGTTCCACCTCATTTTTTATATGGGTTTACAAGATAATAAAAATAAATAAAATAAAAGATAATGAGAGAGATAAATGATTATTTTAAATGAGATTGAAGAGACAAAAACAAAACAAATAAAGAGAATTGAAGAGTGAGATGCGCTAGAGAGAAAATGAGGCAGAGGAGAAAATTATTTTTCTTCTCGTCTTTTTTATCTTTGCTTGCAAGATCGAATGGTTGATTATTTTTCATTTCTGCCAAGATTTTAGAGTGTACTTTATGTTGACAAGATCTACATTTTTAGCGCTTTTGATTATTGAAGAGTAAATATCACTCGAGATGTGTCACTAGTTATTTTGGTGAGATCACCTTATTTTTATCATATTTTCTAAGAAAATTGATTCTCGATATTAATCACTCTTACTATTGTTTCTTTTAGGTTATTATAAAAAAGATTATTGTATACCCATTATTTTATAGTGGAAGATCATATTAGATTTTGGTCCCGTAGACATAGGTACAATGCCAAATTACGTTAAATTCGACACCTCGTTATTTTTTGCTTTATTTTGTAGTCTTTTATCAATTGGCTTACTAACCTATTTTTTAATCACACAAAGACTGATAAAGAATTTATCCATTGCATAATCAAATTTTATAGGTCATTTTTTCCCAATAGGTGATATCAGAGCCAAGTTGCTAGATAGTCAAATTTGATTTAGTTTCAACTTAGTCAATAAAGTTTATGAATTTATATTTTTTTGAATTTCTAATGTGAATTAAAATGGCCAAAAATTCAATTCGATGATGAAAATGAAGTAAGACAATGCTTCATTGTAAAGATCTTCATGAGCCAATTAATGAGGATGCAACAAGAACGAGAGGCAAGATGAATAGAGATTTGGAATTGATACATGAAGATGTGTTGCTTATATAAAACAGTGGGTTGATGCAAGTGTGTTTCATAGTATTGCTATAGAGACTTTCATGCCCCAAAGGGGACTTAAAATAGAATAGGGAATGACCAATCCCAAAATGGATTGAACTGTCTGACCCTTAACTTAAAATTCTTGAATAGCAGTGAAACTCTAAAAATTAAAGCAAAAGTCAGGACCCAACAAACTGTACTAAACCAAAGGTGCATAGTGACAAAAAGATAAAGTGAGAATACATATTCAAATATACATGTGCTGAAATTAAAAGAAAAATAGAAACTTTAGTTGAGATATGTTAAACAAGTCTAACCCCACAAACAAACTCTAGAATGGAAAATAATAAAATATGTAAATGTCCCGTTCAAGTCACTCCTATATTAGCAATTTGGGATCCTTCAAATTAAATCCAGTAAAGAGGGGGAGTCATTTCAATTGACTCGACTAAACTCAATAGGGGTAAAATTTTTCATTCCACATTAAAGTTATAATAAATGGGAGCATGCCAAATATAAAACATTATTACAAAACTAGTTTAAAAACACGTATTAGGGCAAACATTGAAAACATTCCATAATAGAGTGATACATATATAAAATATGTCCTACAAAATCCAGTGAAAATGGAGTAACTCATAGACTCCAGACACAACATGTCATATTCATATACAATGAGAACGGCGATTCTCAGTTATCCATAAATCTATGAAAATAAGACCCTGATCAAATTAAGGGTTTTGCACTTGGGGACACATTACAACCAGCTGTCTCATTACTCTAGTTAACACAAACAAACACATCCTCAAATGGTCAAATATGTGTAAAGAAAATAGGACCATTTCACAAGTCGATCAAACTTGGTTCGCACAACCAAGATGATCAATAAACTAAATGTGCATGCTCAAATCAAAATATGTCTAGTGAATATATATAACATGAAAATTCACGAAACATAAAGATCGATACGTTCTTTTATATGAGAACACGTATCAAAATAATATTTTAAAAATTAATGCAATCGTGGACATAAGCATAAACTATTACCTCAAGTGGATCTACCAACAACCAAAGCCCAATCCAAATTGAGAATGTCTAATAAAACAGTAACCCTCGTAAACTTAAACTTTATTTTATCTTTTTTGTTTAATCATGTCTTTAAGAAATATAGCGTAGCGAAAGACTTTTAGTAATAAAATCATTTGGAAATATAGGCAATGAAATAATAGTAATTAAATTTTCATTTTTAAATCTTTAAATGTACATTTTACAAAAACATTCTGTAAATTAAAATAAGTTTCATTTCCTTTTTCTCTTTAGCCCAACCAACACATTATTCTCATCGTGTAAATACCTTATCAATTTCTCATTTCTTTATTCCTTGAAGATGATTATGTATATCACAAAAAATAAAATGTAAGTCTAATCCTTAGTAAGGAATGCTATGCATTATGAATATGTTATGCATTTTCATAAAATCGTGTGGTACATTCTTTCTTTTCTTTTCTTTCTTTTTTATGTTGACCTCACAACCTCCATCGAGATCCTTATTAGAAGAAGGAAGAGTAGGCACGACTATGGAAGACCTACCACTTACGTCTCACGGCCTTTGTCGAGACAGTCCCAAATTAATGAGAACTCCGTTAGTTATTATGCTCATCATTTTCAACAACTTCACAACCTTTGTTAAAGTCTTTGTGGCTAATAACCCCACAGCCTTTGTCCAAATCCTAGCATGTAACGACTTCACAACATTTGTCGAATCCCCAACAATACCCTACCAGATTAACAGGCTTATCTCCCATAGATCTAGCCTTTGTGACAACCTTTTCTCAACCCCATATCATGTTATAGCATTCTTTATCTTTCTTATCTTTTTTACATGGAAATCATATGTATGAGAAATCATTTTCATAATGTATTTTTGAAAAACTATGATACTTGAGCATGAATGCTACAACAGAACATTTTATCTATCATCAATAAAACATATCCTCAAAGCAAGTATCCATCATGTAAAGAGCCTACTTTCTAACACAACATTACATCCTCAAGCATCAATATGATCAATTACAGGACTTAGCATTTATCACAAAACAAATGACATATCCTTGAGTCGTAATTCCCTAATCCTTGTGTTGCTGCTCGAAAGCAAATAAATAAAATCATTCCTTACCTTTTGAGTTTGGAACAGTTTCCCTTGAAATAAAATACCTTCAGTGAATCCATAGAGAAATATAGAGAGGATATTTCTTGAGAGCTTCTTCCTTCACTCAAGGGTAAATTCTTACGTATTCTTCCAACTTCAAGCATTAAGTGTCGTCCCCTTCAGCCTGTTAATGCTGAGTAATCAATTTTCTCCCTTCTTAAATAGTGTCGGTTGATCACACCTTCAATGCCAAGCGACTAAAAAACTACGTGAGGTAAAGACATTCTCTGTATTAACTTAAACCAGTTGACTGCAACTTTAATTTTTGGTTGACCGTGAATCCATTTTAGGCTTAGACACTTGACATGGTAGAGGAAGTTTAATTTTTCCTTGTTTTTAAACTCCCTCGGCATCCTTCGCTTCCGCTGGGGAATCTTTACTATTTGCGGTAACCAAATATTTTCATACCACGGTCGGTCGTTCATCTGCTGAGTCTATCAAACAGCCATCCTATTTCATTAAAGTCGTGTGTTCAATGTACATGACTTCTTTCTCTCCGCAGAAACCTCTGTTGTCATGGACACCCGACTCATTCATCCCCAATTGTTCACATGTCCTAGTGCTTTCAACGAACACCCTTTTACCCATTTTGATCCTTTCCGTTAAAGCCTTTCCAGCCATGGATAAATGTGTCACTGCATCAATAGTCACTAACTCTTTTGCAGATGCCTGCACTCACGCAGTTTCACAGATAGATGCATGCCCTTATCCAAAACGATGTTTCCCACTTTTTTCCTATTTACTGCGGATACGTTTCTTTCTGCGAATGCATTCCTTTTCATCTAACAATCAACATTTCATCCACTCTTTTCATCCACGGCCATCGTTTCCTTTTTCCACAGAATCTTTCCTTTTTGCAAAAGCATCTTTCTCAATCCAATGACTCTTTTTATCCACTATTTTGATCTAACTGATCCACACCGTTCCTCCAAATTTTCTTCTACCACATATACGTTTGCTTCCATGAATACTTAACACTCCCCATTTTTCCTTTGAAACAACAATGTTCCGTTTACTTATTTCTTCTAAAGCAACATCTTTCCTTTCCGAAAAGCAATGTCTCCTTAGATCCAATGGTCATCGTTGCATCTGCCTCATCAATCCAACGATCCATCTCTCTCCCACTCATTCCTTGCAACATCTTCTCTTTCCACAGACATTTTCAACTAAACGACAGCATTTATTACTCCCCGAGTAGTATCTCTTCTTTCTGCAATGGAATCTTTTGTTTATGTAGAGCATCTTTTCCTTCCACTTCTAATGAACTACAAGGAAAAGATTCACCTCTAATGTGACACATTCCCTCCCAGTTATCTAATCAACGGGATCTTCGTACGACAGAGAAATCAAGTGATTAGGGACCTTCAAATTGAAAAAAATAAATAAATAAATGAGAAGGGAGATTAAAAGTGAAGATTTCCAGAAAGAAAATGAGAAGATACTTACCCAAATTTAAGACCTTTTTACATGCGAGTTACATCCAATAACTCCAAAAAAAAAGTCGTTGAAATGACTATTCTATGATATAATACGTCACTTCTCATGAATCTTTGTTTAAACTTACAAAGATGAAACAACTAAAGTTGAACCAAACAAACCCAGGAGAAAAATGGACCATGATCAAACAATGTTAATCATGGATCATCCAATTTGGTGCAGATTGCCAAAAAAAAAAGTTGAGCAAACCATTAAGAATAAGTTGTTTTTGGTCAAGGTTTGATCAACTAGGAGGAGCTAAATAAATATGCAATTTCAAGAAGACGAGATTTCCCAAAAAACAATTTTTAGATCTTGGTTTCATCCTTAAAGTTTAGTTTTATCATCTCTATTTATTACTTTCAACATTACTTTCGTAAATAGAAATTTCAAATCTTATTTGGATCAATTTAGAGTGTTTATTATTACTTTCTTCCATGGTAGAAAGTTGTAAATTTTAATTATTACTGAAGTTCTGCGGTGAAATGTTACACTTTCTGCCATAGAACGTCAGTACTAAAACCTTCATATTTACCATTGATGTTCCACGAAGGAAAGTGTAGTGTTCCCCTGCAGAACGAAAATTAAAACATTTAACGGTAAATGTTTAATAATACAGTAATCCCCGTAAACTTAAACTTTCTTTTATCTCTTTTCTTTAATCATGTATTTAAGAAATATAGTGTAGCGGAAGACTTTTAATAATAAAATAATTTGAAAAAAAAGGGAATGAAATAATAGTAATAAAAATTTTGTTTTAAAATCTTTAAAGTGTACATTTTACAAAAACATTATGAAAATTAAAATTAGTTTCCTTTCTCTTTTCTCTTTAGCCCAGCCAACACAATATCTTCATCGTGTCAATTCTTTATCAACTGCTCCTTTCTTTATTCCTTTAAGATGATTACCTATATCACAAGCAATAAAATGTAAGCCTAATACTTACTAAAAAATGCTATGCATTATGAACATATTATGCATTTGCATAAAATCATGTGGTACATTCTTTCTTTTTTCTTTCTTATATTGACCTCATAACCTTTTTCCAGATCCTTACAGGAAGAAGGAAGAGTAGGCATGACTATGGAAGATTCAACACTTACGTCTCGCAGCCTTTGTCGAGACAATCCCAAATTCATAAGACCTCCATTCGTTATTACGCTCATCATGCATAACAACTTCGCAACCTTTTCTGAAGTCCTTTTGGATGATAACCCCATAGCCTTTGTCGAGTTTTTAGCATGTACGACTTTGCAACCTTAGTCAAAGCCCCAAAAATACCTTACTAGATTAATGAACCAACACCTAGATTTTTCCATACAGCAACTTATAATTTAATAGGTTAATTGGAAAATTTTAATGAAGGAAAATTTAAAATGGTAGAATCATTAGAATTATGGAAATTAGAAAAGATTTAAAGAGGGAATTTTGTTTTATATATAATAAAATAAAATATAAAGGATTAAGAATTAGGGAAGATTGAGTAAATAATTATTAGGGAATTAGGAAAACTAAATATATTATGATTATTAAAGAAATAATGGTAATCCATGGTTAAGGAAGAAAGTTAAGTGGTGGGGTAGTGTTTATGCTGGTGAATTAGAAAAATAAAGATTGGAGTGATCGGATGCAATGGGAGCCATCATATGAGTAATAATGACGACTGTGATTGATTAGGAATTGGAGAAAGATTCCTCTTGGATGTATTTCATGTGGTTGGATGCTCAGCCATTGGATTGGAATTAGAGTAGGAACATTGAGCGTTCAATCGGGAGGAAGATGCTTACACGGAAGCCAAATATTCCATCCGGGAGTGCTTTTAGCTAGCAGATTCAAAAAAGAGAATTGAGTGAAGTATCAACTGGATTTACACAGAGAAAGGATTTAAGTTGAATGACGTCATTTTGGTGTGGGACGCTTTTCCATGGAAGCATTTGTGTCTGTGGCGAATAGTGGAAACGTGTGAGTTCAATTAAAGGATCTCGAGATTCGAATCTTAGAACTTCGTCGTTTTGAAGGAATAGTCTGCAAAGAATTGAAAGACGGATTGTCAATTTGGGTATTGCCGTAGGTTTTGCTGCAGCGTAGGCTTCCACGGAAGCCTAGTCATCTACGAACTCAATGAAATGGGATGACATGGTTTGCTGCCATTGGCTGAAATTGACTTTTCGGATACTTGTTGCGGCTACCTTGCTGCAACTTCCTGCGTGTCTGCAACTAACGAAATAGATTTAAACCAAGATATTTTCCACAATTCTTTTCCAGCTGGGTTCTCGTATCTCTAAACCTCCGATCATGATTTTCCTGGGATTTTTATCCCACATAACCCATCACCGGCCATCTATATAAACTACATGTTAGGGTGTAAAATCCATTCCTTCAACGGCCGCTTGGATTTTAAAAGAAAAGGAACTCTGTAGCTCTCGGCCTTCTTCTCTTCAAGCTGCTGGAGGGTACCACGAGTTTATTGAAAGAAAAGGGTTTCAAGTTCCGCTGCATAAGCAAGTAAGTGATGATTGATTGTGCTTGGCTTTTGGCCTACATCACAAAGACGTTAAGGTTTGTATGTTTGATGACTGAGTCTGAGGATATGTTGATAGATATTAGGTTTGTATTAATTTTTTCTTACATTGGAAAATATGAAAATTGATAGGTGTTTTATCTCGAGTTTCATGGTTAGAATCTAAACTACCTCCACAACCCCCAATTCCTATTTCATTATTAAGTCCGGTCTCTCCCATGCAATGTCACTCCCATGCACTATGAGTACCAATCCTGCATGGCGTCACTCTTATTTATATGACATGATGCATGGTAATGCTTATGCAATATCAAAAGGAATATAAAATACAAAGCAAATACAGAACAGAACAATACAGCCAATAGCAACAGGAAGCAAGTATGACAAACAATTACAAATACAATATAGAACACATACATGTAATATCCACAGTGCCCAAGTATAAGGGACAAAACGTGCAATATCGACAGGAAACCAATAAAAGGAATAATATGTGCAATATTGGCATAAAGCAAATATAAAACGAATACGTGCAAGATTGACAGGAAAGAAATACAAAGAGTAATACGTGCAATAAGGGCAGGAAATAATACGTGCAACAATCTAATAAACGTGAGATAACAGAGAATAATACATATTAATTTATAAGGAACATTTTATATTATTAATTTCACTAAGGACAATTTATAGGTTAAGAAGTAATTTAGATATCAACACCCAGCAATTTACAGTTTAATTAACAGAGGATAGTTCACATGCTATTTATCTAAGGGAATTTATATGATATTTAAAAGAGACAATTTGTACTATGTTTAATAGAGGCAATTTATATTATATTTAACTTAGGCAATTTATGTTATATTGATTAAATATGCCATAGAGAAATTCCTTAATTTTTTTAATATAGGACAATTTATATCTTATTAAGAGAGAACAATTTCCTGCGTTAACTAAACATGAACTTTGTATTTTAATTTAACAATTTACATATTAATTTCATGGACAATAATTTATTTTACGGAGGCAGTTCATATAATACCTATGGCTACACATTTTAGTTCATCAAAACTAATACAAATCCACAAATAGCATGATGTAATCCATAAGTTAATTAACCAAATATAAGTTAAATAACCAAAGCTAACCTAACCTAACCTACTAACAACATCAGAATTTACTACCAGCAGGGTTTAGCGCAGAACCACATATCAATATAATTCTTTCTTGTCTAGCATCTTACAGAAATAAAAAATCACCAAACATTTCCAAGTCCTTCATCTTACAATTAGCATGAATTGACAATTAGCAAACAATCCACTGATCCTACTAGCAGCAAGTAATCAAGGTGTAATTTTAACATATTTATTCACAGTCTCTTCCTTGCATATCAATCAATAATTCCAATGAGAGATCCAAAATTCACAGCAATGAACTCAACAAAACCCCAAAAATTTATAGCAACATTTAATCAAACAAGGTCAGAAATCAATCACAACCAAACTCCTGTGATGCAGGGCCTCCACTGGCCAACTGCATTCTAATTTCTTACTTGCCCAGATGAAATTCCCTTCACTGTCTACATCCCTATTTTGAAGCAACAAAGCAACAACAAAGAGGATTCCCCCCTCCCCTGCACGCACTTCACGGCCACGAGTAGAACAGAGGAAGAACGAGTTCTTTCTCTCCTTCTCACTTTTGTAATCAGCCCAGCCACCTCTCTGAGAGGAAACAAATTCTTACCCCTTACCTGCGTACTCCCTAGGACAAAAGAAGAAGACTTCAACTCTCCCTTTCACTTACTAAGCTTCTCAAAAATGAAACACACTCCTCAAGATCTCCTTTCAATGCCCTTCACGAAATTCCTCTAAGAATAGATTTCCCCCCTTTTTGTTTCTCTCTTCTCTCCTCAGGTATTCTTTCTTCTCTCTTTTTAAAGAACCCGCTCTGCCCTTATTCTCCTTCTTAACCTCTCCTTTTCCCCCTTGCTTCTCTTAATCGCTTATCATAATCTCTCTCCCACTCTGTCCAAGATAGCTACCCAGAAGACAAGGAAACACCCTCCTTTCTTCCTAGGCACTCATTCACTCTCTCTCTTAACCTCCCTCTGCCGAAGACCCACTTCTAGAGGACAGGGGAAAAAAGAGAATTCCTTTCTCCCTAAATTTCACTGCCTGCTCATTTTTGTCTGACAATAAAATGGGTGTGTTAAATAATTGGGGAAAAACGTCTAAAGCTCGCTGGAAAACACGTTTCTCGCTGAAGCGTTCGGGTCCCATTCTTTTGGCATGTGGCCAGAGCCACACGCAGCTTAGCCATGCATAGCTCTTCATCCAAACGATGTTGTTTTCAACCGCTTCATTTATTCTTTTATTTTATTCTTTTTATTTTTTTATTTCAATTTCATTAATTCCTTAAACTAAAATTCTCAATTAATCCACTTCTTTTATTCATTCAGCATTCAACCCATTTCCAATTCTAATCATTTAATCAATTCTACCAATTAATCTTCCAACTCATTTCAATAATCGGTACAATATATACCCCACAATATTATCTCAAAATTACATCCACTTATTTTCAAGATAATATATTCCATAATAAAATTCATTCCTTATTCCATAATATTTCTCTAAAATCTATTAATAATTGCTTAACCAAATTGCCACTTCACCAAATTCTAATAATTTCCATGAATAGTTCTTCAATAATCATCCAAATAATCTCTTATCTAAATTTACACCCAATTAATTTCTAAATTCTTTATTTAATGTCATTACGAGAAATCAAGATATTACATTTATGCTTTGTGTTTTGGTGTTCTGATTGATGGTACGAATTTGCATGGATTATTGGATGAAGACGGCGTGTATGGCATGGATGAGTTCATCGTCGGGCGACCGGTTTCGTTGGGGTGAGTGTCTTGGCGAGGTATGATTTCTGTGCGTTTTTGGCTATGCCTCCATTATCGAACACGGTAAGTGTTCTGTTCGGTTCTAATGTATTCCTCCATTTTGTTTTCTAGTGTGAATTGGTGCTTCGTTGTTTGTTGTTTGGCATTCGGAATTGGTGAGGATGGAAACGGCAATGGCAAAACGCAAAGGAGCATTTGACAGCCCCTGCACCCAATTTTTCAATCGCTCCCTTTGGTTCACTGAAGTGTTGAACCGGTTTACTTCATTCGTTCTAGCCGACACAATAATGCACGTTACTAGAAGCACACTTTGGTTAACTAACTAGAGAAGGATGTGGCAAATGACTTAGCCTCTAGAAAAACATAAATAAATGGTGGGATGTTGTCGGTGTGATATTGGAGAAAAGTATGCAGATAATAAAGGAAATGGGTAGGTACTCTCTAGAGCCATGTAAGGAGAAGAAATTATGGAGGTGCTGTCAGGTGAATGAGGAATAAATTGACAGAGTGGGGGAGCATCGAGCTGCAAGAAGAATGCTCTAGAGAATTGAGAGAAAGAGAGAAACAAAGATCTCTCTTGTGATGGATGGCCGAATGCTTTGCAGGTAATGGTTCTTCCCTGTTTTTGGACAATTTTGATGAAGTAATAGTCTTTGGGATTGTGTTTCTTTTATTTGTCTTCCCTGTGATTTGTTTGGTTAATAACCTATTTGGATGATTTCTTTGGGCAATCTGTTAATGAATATTTGGGCAAAATATATCTTGTTAATTATTTGTGCTCATTCTGGTTTTGGCCATGATGGATGTTGAAACTGTTTTATAGTCTGTTATTGGTATTGCTTTGGTGCTCTATAAATGGAAAAGATATATTCTCTGTGAATTTCTATCATGTGAAAATGTTGATCTATGTATGAAATTTGGTTCTCTGTCTTAATTATTGCCCAACATATGTGATGGAGAAGTGATTAAATGGGGATTATTGTTGAAAATAAGTAATTATGGTTCAGTAATTGTCGTGTGAACATGTGCTCTATATCTTGGATATTTGACAATAAATTGAAGAGTACAAAAATGAGTTTTCTTTTATTAGTCTACTTCTCTAAATGGATAAAAGGATGATGGGTACCGTGTACTACTGTTTGGTTCTAATTCTTGGGTTTGGTTTTTGCCATAATATTGTTAATGAAGGATATTGGAAATATATATATACTCATGGTGAATTGATGTTGATGGCTAGGGTTAAAATATATATACGTTGTAGTGTAAGGTTCTATGAGTTAAGGTGGCTCTTTTGGTTAATTGGTCGATTAAAATAATTGGACAAAAAATGTGAAGTAATTTAATAGAAACTGTTAAACTGTAATTAAATTATTAAATAATAAACAAGGAATAAGAGTATCAAAGTTAGGATTTATAATTGATAAATATTTTAATAAATAAATTATAATTATTTTGAAAGTATTAACGAGAAAAAAGATAAAAAGCTAAACGCGCTAAGGACTGCAGGTAAGTTGATATGCATGTGCTTTGGTGTTCGGGCCCTACATCACAAGAATTAGGAATTTGTTTGCTTATTATTTACTGCTTTCTTAAAATATTGAGCATGTCTACCGCTTTGATAGAATAGGTAGATATTAAGCATGTTTCGCAAATTGTACTGCTGCTTGCTGCGTGTTTATTAGAATTAAGTTCTTTTAATGATATGTTTCATAGATAAGCACATTTAGAGATTATTTGAATGATATGATAGAACTGTATGCATGCATTCATGAGCATCATGCTTTTAAAATGATACAAAAATGGTTTTTCATGCATGGTTTTGAAAAGAAAATGAATGACATGAGAAAGATAAAGTACATGAAGTGAAAAATGAATAAATGATAAACGTGAGGATGTGAGCTGTTAGTTGGTTCTTGATCAACGTCGAGGCTAGCCAACACATTGTATATATGAGGCTGTTTAAGCGTTGATGCGCACAGCCACTAGTGAGCTATGATCAATGTCGTAGCCGATTGTTGTGCGTTGATGCGTACAACCGCTAGCAGAGCCTTCGATCGATGCATGAGCTATTTATACCAAGGTGTGCAGTCACTGCCTATTGATATATATAGTAGCTAACATGCGGGTCGATCGATGTTGAGCCCTTATCATATAGCGGTTACCGATTGATGTCAGAACCGAGTGTATTGATGTACACAAAGACGGAAAAAGAAAAGGAAAAAAATGTCAAATGAAAACGGAAAGAAAAGGAAAAGAAACAGAAACAGAAAATGAAAAAAGATTTAAAAAATGCATAGCATGTTTACTTTTGTTTTGTATCACTTACTGATCTTTAGGCTCATTACTTAAGTCTTGTTGATGTAGGTATACATACGAGAACAGATTTGGAACAGTTGATGAATGATTTGCACGCGCGGATCTTGTGGCTGATTGAGCTAAAAGAATTTAAATGGAAACAAATTGTAAACGGTTTTGTAATATAATTAATTTATATTCTTAAATATTTTGTTTAACTAATAAGTCTTCCGCTATATTTTCTAAAAGGCAATTATCGTTTTAATAATGCAAGGTATTAATTATAAACGAAAAATATTTTATTTATTCCTACTGCAATTGATATTAATGTGTTAAGTAAAGAGTTTTAATGACCGAGTTTTATAAAGGAAAAATATTTCGATATTTTTATATAAAAAAAAATTTTAAATTTTAGGCATTTTTAAAAAGTAATAAAAATTGGGTCACTACATTTTTGAGGAGTCGATCAATCTTGTTCATGAGGACGATCGACCGCAAAACGACTAAACATAAAACTACATGCCTTGATTGACTGCCAGCTAGCTATGATCAACCACAAACCAACATTCCCGATTGATCATCAACGCAGACCATGATCGAACGCTCCCAAATTTGATTGCCATTGCCATTTTCATGGTCGATCAAACTTTGCTAGACTCTAAATAACTTGAAACTTTCATGATCGATCGCCCTCATACAAACTCCCTATTTTATCTTTTAGCAACTAAAAATTACCACCTATAATAAAATCATCCCTTAATCTCCAATAATGTACAATAATTCACACATGTGCAAAACATGTGACATGTAATATTTTTGAAAAAAATACCCTTCAACGGTCTCATCTTCATTCCTCAAACATCTCTTTTCCCATGCACAAAAATTCCTCTTTTTGTTTGAAGAGAAACTCTAGCTCACTTGACTTATCAATATTTGTGGAATCGTGATGGAGAACTGGTTTCCAACACTAAGATTCTCCATTGCCGACAGGGAAATCAATGCCGACGGAGAAATCATCATTGGCAGAGAAATCATTGCTTGAGAGTGTCCCATGATAGTGTTTGTTGTGATTGTCTTCAATGTGCCTCAATGGAAAATGTTTTCCGTGAAAATGAGCTAAAGTTCGCCGGCGGAAAATTCTTTTACATTGTTTTAAGTACTTTGTTGCTGAGGATATTTATTTTACTGTAAGCATGTCCTTTCACAATAAGCAGTGTGATCCGCCATTAACAATTAAAGAAATATAAGAACTAACAAAGTGAAACAAGAGTTGGAAGATGTGGAAGATGACGTGCAAAGGCCCATACATCTCTTGAAATTGACAAGCTTACTCGATGAACAGGGTCCATCTTGTTCAATGCCTAACTATCTTCAAAGCCAACTTTTCCATGTTTTTGTAACACTATGCTTCTTCAATTAAAATTTTCAGTTTAGTTGCTCTTGCTACTACCAATGTTGTCGTCATTCTATCCTTAAACCCTATTTTCCCTTTTCCTACTTTTTCTCCATTGGTAAAGTCTGTTATTGTTGAGAATGAAACGTGAAATAGAAAAAGAAACCTGCAAAAATAGGGACACTAAGATTTACATGGAAAACCCTTACGGGAAAAAACCACGAGTATATGAGAAATTCACTAATGAAAAATCAAGGTACTATAAGTTTTGCGACTCAAGCATCAATATATAGAGAAAATAAATAATGATAATATTGGATATGAGCTCAACCCGACCCAACTAGAATTCGGATCACACCAAACTCTACATATCTCAACTTTGACACAAATTTCATATGAGAGATTCAATGCAGGCTTCAAGGGCCACACCCAAATGAATCCAAAACACTAAACTCTAACAATCTCTATCTTCAAAGAAATTTCAATGCAAGGCCAACGACTTGCAAAACTCCAATGAAAAATAACCTCCTTCATGGTACCGATCAAGTTTAAGCACTGCTTAAACTTGTGAGACACGCTCATGAAGAAATCACATCTCTTCCATGGTACCACCGAATTATTAGAGATATCGCAAGGAACTGCACTCGAATATGTTGAAGATCCCCCACTAGAATCAATACCCTCGAACACACTCAAAGCATAACCCACTAAAATAGTTTCACTATATCGATGTGGAGCTTTACCTTTTCTCTTGTCAATACCATTCTAGTGTGGAACTGAAGCTATTCACGATGTGGTGATCGGATCCCCTTGAACATCTGTAATAAACTTACGTATCGACTCTGATGTAGATTCAGATCTCAACTTGAACTTCACTTGAGAACCTAACTTTTTATGAGTCTTCTCCAAAAACATTTGACAAGGTGAATTCACAAACTTTGTAGCTTTATTACTCGTCATTGTAGAACCGTGTAACACATACAAATTTGCAGAGCTTCTATGTTCTTTTAACTAAATGAGAGCACCCCTACTAATTTTTATATCTCCCCTTACAGTGTTGTACTTGTACCTTTTCAAATCCAGAGTACTCAACGAGATCAGATTCTTCTTTAAATTGGGAACATGTCACACATTACATAGTGTCTCACAACTCCATCAAACATTCTGATTCTAACAGTATCAATACTAGCTATCTTGCAAGGTATGTTATTACCCATTAAAACAACACCTCCTAAAACGGTCTCATATGTCGAAAATCAATCCCAATAGTAACACATATGAAATGAAAAAATTGAATCTAGAATCCAATCCTTTTTTGGCTTTGAGTTTCCCTTTGTCACAATTAGAAGATCTTCATCACTAAAGTCTTCTTCTTCTATGACAACAACTTCACCAGACATTATCAGTTGTTTTCCCTTCTTAGCAGTACTTTTTATTTAATTTTATAATTTACAGCACTCGGCTTTAATGTGCCCGTTCTTATGACATAAGTAATAAGTTCTTTCACAGTTCATTGACTTTGATCTGCCCTTCTAATTCTGAACATCATCATTGCCTTTGTTGTTTGACTCTCTTTTTCTACCCTGAACAATGAATACCTCACATCGAGACTTGGATCCAACAATAATCCGCTTCATCTTTGCCTTTTATAACAAAGAACCATAAACATCTTCTAGAGTTAGATGTTATCTACTGTATAAAATTTTATCTCTGAAAGCACCATATGAAGCAGGTAACGAACATAGTAGAATTAACCCCAAATCCTCATCATCATACTTAAATCCCATAGTCTCCAAATCTAAAACTAACTCCTTGAATGTGGCCAAGTGCTCTATAATAGAAGCTCTTATGTGCCACAGGACCCTTCACAAAGTTCCGAGCCAAGGAGTTTCTAACCTTTTTATTTACTTTTGTAGGTGTCTCTTTCCTAGCTATCTTGGAGGAGAATATTAGTTCATTACACAAAGAGGAGTCCAAGCATTCGGATAAGTGGAAGTTCAAGCAAAAGTATAGAAGAAATGGTGGACTTTACAAATCTACCTATAACCCAACAACTGTGGTGTATTTGACATTTTTACTGACCAAGACGATCTTATATGAAACAATGTTCTTCATACAGATTGTAGCAGACATCCTTAGTTTCTAGAATGGTATTTTGAGTCTAAAATGGAGTTTTTTTCTCTTGGACAAATGTTTAACGAACAGAGAGCATAATTCCTATAGAAGAAGCACAATCTCGCTCTCCAGACTTAGGCTCAATCTTGCCTATGCTTGAAGTTTATCTTCCCCAAAACCGATGATGAAGCGTGACATATGTTCCAAGCCATTCTCTAGCTGCGTTTGGTGCTAACTAATAAATTAAAAGGTTAGTCATTTCATTTACATTATTTAAATTTTGTGTAAGTGGAATTTTTTTAGCTATTAGGCTAGGCCTTGTCTAGCCTATTGTGTGATCCTTCATTAGGGTCATTTTACTCTTTTATTTTAAGAGCTCCTACCCTAACTTTAGGGTTTATATTACCCCATTATGCTGCTGTAAACCTCAGTTTTTGAAGACTAAATAGCATAAGCTAAAAATCATTTTTGAAATTTCCTCCCAAAACACAGCCGGAGTCTTGTCTAGGTTTAACCGACGGTTTGAATCCAAGAATTTCTTTTCTCACCATTCTGTCAATCTTATAGGAAGGATCTTAAACTGAGTTCTCCCAACATTTTTCCTGGAGGTGTTATTCAAGAGATGAGGGCCAGAAGATTGACGGAAAAACAAGTTGGAGAGGCCTTCGCAATTGAGGTCCATTGAAGTTGTGGTTTCCAGATTTATGAAGCTTGCGGACCAACTTGTATGTTTGTTTTTTGTTCCTAACAGTTTGCTTGAAGTTTTGATTCTGAAATTTTGATGCTCTTTGGATATTTTTGACGTAATTTAAATTGGTTATTGATTGGAGTTTATTTGAAGTATTTTGTGCAACATTTTATTGAAGAAGCCGCAATCTGTTTTCTTGAGCAATTTCCAAGCAAATTCTTGCTGAGTGCATATCTTTGTGTGTATTATGATTCTAAGCGTGAAATTTGGAGGCGTCCTGTATCCTGGTGTCTTCTAAGTCTCCTCCAAATTTGATAGCCATTGGACGTCGGGAGTTAAAGATATAGCATTTTTGAATCTTGTTCTCGAATCTGTTTTGTGGTTCTCTTTTCCGAGCAATGTGTTGTTGTTTACATATATCTCATTCTACTGCGATTTTAGCTCTGAATTTTGGTGTGAAGTTTTTTCTCTGTGTTTTTGACATTCCCTTAAAACATGACGTCAATTAGCTCATTAATTTGAATCAAAAGTTATTAGCTCATCAATCTAAGTGGCCAAAACTGATTTATTTGGTAAATTTCTGGGCAGCTTCTTGTAGAAATTATAACTCCGTCCTCTTTGCGATTTAGTCCAAGCTTTTTGGTGGTGATCTTTGTACTTGTGATTTCTAAATCTCTTGCAAATTTTGGCTTGATTGGCTTCCTATTTTGGAAGATATTGCTGTTTAAAATTAAGCATTCTGTTTTTGGAGTAGTCGATTAGCACCTTCCCCTTGTTGTGAATCCTTGCACCCTGTGGTGCATCAAGCTCCTTCCATTAACTAATAAGAGTAAAGTTTTTGCTTCAAATGCAACTTGCTAGTTAGAGTTTTCCTCATACACAATTACTCCAATATGAACAATAACTTAGCGGCAGACCAATCGTTCAAAACATCCTGCAAAATCTTATTTGACAAATACAGATGTATCAAAGATAAGGTTTTTTGATTCTTTCGAAGTTTTTCCTCTTCACTCCAAACCATGCGCATTTTATCGAGCCCTAATAACGCTCGTCTAAATCCATCTGTGCAAGAATATCTCGCATCTTCTCTTGCCATAATTGAAATATTGTATTCTGATCCAATAACAGAATATCAAATTTCAACAAACTCATATCCCAAAAAATATCTGAACTCAAATTATCCACTCTGATATTTGACGCAAAAATACCAATATCTCAAACCCAAAATTTAGCTTCTGTAATTAGAATAAATGAACCACACAATTTGTAAAACACTAAACTTAGCTAAGAATCCAAGCTTTGCAAAAACAATTACTCCAGCAATTCACTAATTTCAATCCTTGAACCGACGACGAGGTACAAGGATGAAAGCATTGGTGATTGGTCTAGAACTCTATTTTGATTGGAGGAGGACAACTTATGTAGCTATTCGGCAATGAGGCAACGCGGGCTAGGTGAAGTGCAAACCAATGCGATGGTTTCTGTGAAGGGGAATTTTGTTAGTTCTGTGGTATGAGAAGATTTCCTTCTCTCTTGGCAATGAAAGGTTCAATGGTTAGACAGCAATGACTAGAGTCGGTGGTGGTTGAGTAGGACTAGCAATGGCTTGGACAAGAAGGGACGGTGGCACGATTCAGTGTCTTCTTCTCTTTACAGACCAACCAATGTGCAACACTCTATTCTTTGCTACATAGTCCTTTGGCGGCAGACAAACAGAATTCTCTCTGTTTGTTTCTTCTTCTTCTTCACTGCTTGAAAAAAAGGAAAAAAAGTTTTATTTTCCAGAAATCAACGTGGGCAACAGTCCTTTTGTTGAGGAAGAGCACGAGCTGGTCAAAACAAAAGGACTTTCCATTTGTTTTTCCCATCTTTTTTCAATTTCTTTTTCAAAATTTCAATCTGTCACAAAAATTGTAAACCTCAAACTTCGTTCAATTCCAGTCCAGAAACTTTCAACTTCGTTCTGATACCAATTGTTGAGAATTGGTATAAAGACCTTCAACCAAGCTCTGATACAAATTGTTGAGAAGTAAACACGAAATAGAAAAAGAAACCTGTGTAAACAAGGACACCAAGATTTACGTGGAAACCCTTACAAGGAAAAACCACGGACAGAAGAGAAATTCACTAGTCAGAAATCAAGGTACAATGAGTTTTGTGACTCAAGTATCAATATACAGAGAAAATAGATAACGCTAATATTGGATATGTGTAATACCCCAAAACGTAATCAAGATTAAAAATAATAATAATAATTATGAATTTAGAGATTTTGGAGATGAGTTTTTCATGGGATGTAATACCCCGATTTTTTGTAACAGAATTAAGTGAAGAAATTTGGAAAGTTAATTGGATGTAAATTTGGATAAGGGAGTTATTTGGTTATTTATTTGAATTGGAATTGATTGAATAAATTAGTGGAATTGGGAATTAGAACTTGTTAAGTATATTTAAGGTATGAAATTAAAAAGTGTAAATTAAAGTAAGGGGATTGATTAATTAAAATTAATTAATGAAAAGAATAAAGGAAAATGAAAATGCATTTGGAAAATGAAGGCCGAGTGGATGATAGGAGCAGTGCGGCCGGATTGTGTGAAATTGTGTTACTTCGGTTGATAGCTTGCAACAATGGGAGCGGTCGATATGGCAGTATCGGTTGACTATAGTTGTCGACCGGTACCACTGAAAAAATGCAGAAATCGTGTTTTTGTGTGGCAGTGGACAACAACCTTTTTATGTGAGAGCGCTTGGTATGGTTCGACCGGTGGACATGGATGTCAACTGGTTCCGAAGAGAATTGTGAATTTCCGTCAGTTTGCACTATTCTGCCTAATTTCTGTAACATTTCCTAACTCAAATGTGGCAGCATTTTATGACCTCCATTTTACCTATAAATTGGGGGATTGTTGAAGAGAAGAAATGCAAGCAAGAAGTGAGTGATGGGAAGAGAAAAGGAAGGGCATGAGAGAGAGAGAGAGAAATGAGGGAGAAAGACAGAAAATTGTGGGAGAAAAATTTGAGGGAGAGAGAGAGTGAAGGAGAAATCTGTGGGAAAATTCTTTAAAGGGGTAATGCAAGGGCAAGGTGAAAATCGTAAGAAAGTTCTTCAAGATGTAAGAAATAGGATGCGGTAGCCAGTGGAGGCCCTACATCATGAGATTTGGTTTGTTTTTATTACTGTCGATTTTGTTGAATATTTCGTGATAATTAATTCGTGAAAATTGAACTAATCAGATATTGGTATTTTTATGTGAAATTATCTTGCTAATTAATGTACGAATAAATTCATGAATTATTCACTGCTAAATTAATGTACGAACTATTTACTAAAAATTGTGGATAAAATTGTTAGAAAATAAGAAGGGATTATTTTAGCTGATTATGAACTGTTGTACTTGCTTTTCTGATATATTACGTGGACTACTTTTCTGTTATGGACTGGCTATTATAAGACATTCATACATCACGATAGGATTTATGAAACTATTGATATATGCATAATATGTTAATAAATGAACAAACAAACGTAAATAAGTGTATGAGATTTGAGAAAGTAGTTGACGGTTCTTGTTGGTGCCACCCCGGATGGATGTATCTCCTCGTCGGAGTGACAATTAATCCACAAGATAAGATGATGTATCCTATCTTCCTAGATTGATAAATCTTCTACATCTGCACTGTTAAGTGAAACTAAAATGAAAAGCAGTGAAGATCGATTCTTCTCTAAGACAGACTGCATAAGTATGCATAGCATAAGCATATTATTCTATTTCTTGTTGAGTGTTACGCTCATTGTTTTATCCATGATGCAAACGAAGGTAATGAAATCAATGTGGAAGATGAGGCATTGCCAGACGAGATCTTGGGTTATCAACCGGATTTGACCTAAAGGGTTATGGCTCAAATAAAATCGGTTGTTTTAAGTAATTGATTATGGTTTTTATTTCAATAAATATTTTGTAAACTATGGACTGCGTTTAAATTATTAAAACTATGTCTTGAATTTATTCCGCTCAATACTCTGATTTATTTCTTAATACACGTTTTTAAATAAATAAAGAATTTTTTTTTAAAATGGCTAAGAAAGAAAGAAAGAAATGGTTTAAAAACGTGGAGCATTACAATATGGCCCCGACCCGACCCAATTAGAATTCAGATCACACCGAACTCTAACAATTATGAAGTAGCTTATTATAATATTGAGTCTTTCCTATGTTATTTGTTCGTGTTTGTAATGCTTTTTCTCGCTAGCAAAATGAAGATTTTTTGCTCCTGCAGAAAGAGGTGTTTGAAGTAGGAAGACAAGACCATTCAAGGTATTTTTCAAAATATAAACATAAGATGCTTTGAACAAGTGTGACTTAATGAAAAAGTATCGGTAGGTGCTAAATAGCTCATATGTCATGCGTTAATGTCTAATTTATTTAAAAAAATAGTTTGAGGTGTTATGTTATATATATATATATATATATTTAATCATTTAAATGTCTTTTTTCTCTTTTTTATATTTAATTCACTTTTATATAATTTAATTATTGAATATCATAATTTGTCAACAATTAAAATTGTAATACCTGGATAAAACTTCTGTGTATTATGTAAATGATTTTTATGGAATAAAAATGTTGATAAAGGAAAAAATATGTTCTGTAATGGTATAATGCAATGAAAATTAAGGTAGAAATATTATTAGATTTATTAAAGTGTAAATTGTTGAGGGAAGTGTAATTGGCAATTTCGGTCGACAAGGTGGTTGAGGACGCAGTCAAGGATTTTGACCGAAATTCATTATAGATTATATTTTTGATTTTCGGTCGAGACATCGGTTGAGGACGCGGTCGAGGAACTCGACCGAAATTCATTACAAAGTGTATTTTTGATTTTCGATGGAGGCATCAGTTGAGGAGATGGTAGAGGATCTCGACTGAAATACATTACAGATTGCATTATGATTTTCTAATGACAAGGCGGTTGAGGACACGATCGAGGATCTCGACCAAAATGCATTACAGATTGTATTTTTACTTTTCGGTTGAGTCATCAGTCGATGGTTCGGTCAATTCCCTCGACCAAAAGGTTAAATTTTGCATTGGAGTAGACGAGATAGATGAAATCATGTTAGACCGATAGATTGTGCATGTCGTGCGGGAGAAAAAGAGAGACAAGGAGAGCAAGCTAGAAAGAGAAGAGGAAGAGAAGTGGAGGGAGTTATCCCGGGTATTCATATTACATAGAGGGGAAGGGAGCGCTGTGTTTTCTTCTGGAGAGTGGGTGAGAGGTGAAGTAGGGTGGAGGAAACCGCAACTAAGGAAGGAGGAGTTCAGCTATGAAGACTTGGAAGGTAAGAAATGGGATGTAGTTGGCTAGAGGCGGCCCTGCATCACAAGTTTTTCTTGTCTGTCAAGCACTGCCATTTTTTGCTTGTTGTGAAACTACACTGTCATTTGCTCAAGACTTTATAGTTGGTTAAATGTTGCTGTGGACTATTGTATGAAACATTCTCTTGCTATGATGTGTTGTCTGCTAAACGATTATAGTGCCTATTAATTCTACGATTTCAGTGCCTGTTAATTCTAGTACGATGGAGAAGTAGGAAGATGGTATGTGATGGGTTGCTAATCGTGGGGTGTGGATAATGAAAAATGGCTTGGAGTATTATGCTGCTATTTTGAATTATTGCCCTGGATTGGATAATGCTCTAAATTTTACTGCTTGGGATGAGACTTTAGATGAGAAAAATTGATATGTTGTTGTTGGATTTTTAGCTACTATCAATTATAGTTAGATGAATAGCTGGATAATATTTTGTGATTAGTATTTTGTTAAATGTGAGGCTTAGATGATGGAGAATGGTTTTGCCTTTTTGAAAGAATATGTTCACACATTGAGAAATCGTTCCTTATAAATTGAATAAAAAATGGATTGTTTTAGCTTAAGCATGGACCGTTATATCACTGCTTTAATATTATGTTTTCTTCCGTATATTATGTGAATTGAAAATGGCATGACATTCATGCATCATGAGTAGGAGTTATGAAAATGTTGACATATGCACAACATGTTTAATGAAATGAATGAATAAATGTAAATAGATGTGTCGGGGTTCGGGAGATGAGTGATAGTTCTTGGTAATGACACCCCTGATAGAAAGTTTGCCCCAAGTAGGGACTGAGTGTCGGTTAAGCCACAAGACCAACAGATGTATCTTTTCTCTTGTTTTACAAATCCCCAACGCTTGGACTGAAGAGATCGGTGACGGTTAGATGGCTACACCCTTGATGGATAGCTCGTCTCACGTAGGGATGGAGTTACGGTTATGCCACAAAAACTAACAGATGTATCATTTCTCTAGTAATGAAATGTAAAAACAGAAAAGATAGGTTCTTTTCTGTGACAAACTACATAAGCACACATGATCATGAGCATTGCATTTCATCTTATTTTTTGAGCATTACGCTTATTGTTTTATCTTGTGATGTAGGTGATTGTTACCAAACCAGTGATCTGCCAGTGGAGGAGGAGCCATTACAGGATGAGCTCTTGAGTTATTAGCCGGGTTCGACCTAAGCGTTGTGGCTCACGAAAAGTAATACTGGTGGTATTGAACGATTAAGTATGGTTTTAAACTTGGTAAATGTTTTGTATACCACAGACTTTTGTTTAAAGTATTAAAATCGTGTTTTGAAATTATTATTGAATTCCGCTTAATTACTCTAATATGATTTCTTAGTACACGTTTTAAATAAATTAGAGAAATTTTTTATATATGGCTAAAAGCAAAAGTAAGAAAAATGTTTTAATAACGTAGGGTGTTACAAAAATTGTTTGATCACTTTTAATGAATTGGTTTATCAAACGGTTGCTATTTTTTTTTTTACAACTATTTTTTTTTTTTACAACCGATTATTTTAAAAGCACAACTAATAAATTTAATTGGAAAAACTACATAAATACCAAATGGCCTAGAGTCTATCTTAATTCCCATAAAAAAAAATATGTAGGTTATGGATTAATGTGTATTCACATTCAATAAGAAAGAGAATTTAGGAACACAATATTTTATGCTACAAATTCTAATATGAAAATTAAAATTTTACTTAAATTCTGCATTTATTATATATAGAATGCTTTGAATACAACAAGAAATAAGGATATATTTCAGATAAGAGAGAAAATCCATGCAATCAGAAATACATTAAAAAAAAATATTAGAGAATACAGAAGTGATAATATAATATATTATCATTTTATCCAATTCACGAGTTGAATCCTTGTCACGGTTGTCTCTATACTATGGAGCACAGTGGTATGGAGCACAACGATATCCATACCCAGGAAAGCTTTTTTTGTGTTCATAGTTTCCCTTAATAGGACGATCATGTGGAGGATCAGGCTCACTAACTATGTCAACAAAATAATGAGAAAATTTTATGTCAGGAGATAAAAATAAATTATAAATTAAAAGATAAATCTAATAATAATAATAAAGTAGAAATAAAAATAACTTACCAATAGCTTTTTTGCTGGTTGGAAGGTGTCTTGCTGCCATCGAAGAAGCCAACAAGAGCAAAATCATGAATAAAACCTTCCAAGACAATGCAAATATCTTAGAAGCCATATTTTGTAAAGTAATGAGAAAATTAGAAGGCAGATTATTATATTTAAAATTTTCAAACTCAAGAATAGTACATTAGACGACTTGGAGTCTATGAAAGTAACGTCCATGGAAATAATTTTGGGAGACTTGTTTGGTTGGTTGGAATCAATTTGGTTGGTTGGAATCAATTCATGTGTTTACAATCAGTCACCATGCAGCTATCACTTCTCAAATTACACCTAGAAATTATCTCAACAACCAAGAATAGTACATTAGGGTTTTATTTATTATTATTATTATTATTATTGTCTGAATACATTGTCATTCTAATTTTAAGTTTATTTTTACAAACTCATTTACATTTTATCTAGTTTCATTTTTTAATTTTGCATGAGAAATATTATTATTTTCTCATTTTAAAGTATGGAACAATTTCAAATGGTAAACATCAATTTAGTTACTAACGTATGAAGTAATGTACAATAAACATTTCAAATAATATTTTGGGTAAATGACAAATCAACCATTGTGGTTTGTGATCAATGACAAGTCAACCACTATGGTATTTTTTCTAACAATTTGACCACTGACGTATGGAAAAATAACAAAACCAACATCGCGTAACGTTTTCTGTTTCACCGTGTCTGGTGAGACACAGCGAAAATCGGGGTGTCTGGTGAAACAACAATTACCTCGTCCACCACGACAACTAAAGATCACCTTTCCGGTTGCTCACTGCTGCCCCATCTCCTCCGCAAGACTCAAGTCGACGGCCACGATAGCGTCATTCATCGACGTTCTAATTATCATCGTGTTTTTCGTGTTTGTGTCCATGAAAAGAGGGCCGGCGAAGGAAGACGATAAAGTTCCTTCGTCGTAATCGATGAAAGTCTGAATTTTGTTCAAATAAATTTTCAGTTTCTATGCAAGACACCGCGAAAATCGCTTCCTTGTGAGACACCGCGATTTTTGCGGTGTCTTGCGCAGACACCGCGAAAAATGCAAAGACACCGCGAAAACCTTGTGAGACACCTCAAAAATCGCGGTGTCTAGCACAGACACCCCGAAAATCGCTGTGTCTTCCTGTGAGACATCGCGATTTTTGCGGTGTCTTGCGCAGAAGACACCCCAAAAATTGCGGTGTCTATGGTGTCTTTCTTGTGAGATACCGCAAAAAATTACGGCGATGTTGGTTTTGTCATTTTTCCATATGTCAGTGATTAAATTGTTAGAAAAAATACCATGGTGGTTGACTTGTCATTGATCACAAACTACAATGGTTTATTTGTCATTTACCCTAATATTTTTGAACAAATTAAAACTTAATCTATAATATATGAGTAATTGAGCCCATGCTGATACACGTGATTTCACATTTAACAGAAAAAGGTAACAATAATGGAGAACTTGATTGACAGGTAACAACTTATATCAAGTCAATTTTGGAAAATATGAAGTAGACAAAACGTGGATTTTGGTTTTTTGTTGGGTCAATTTCAGTCTAAACGCCGACTAATATTATTTTCATTAGGGAAAATAACAAATCAACCATCGTGGTTTTCGATCAATGACAAGTCAACCACCGTGGTATATTTGTTAACAACTTAACCACTAACGTATGAGAAATTGACAAATCCAACATCACACTCAAGTTAACCCAGGAAAAACTGTCTGGACACCGCAAACAAGTGTTTGGACGTCACCCAGGCAAAGAAACAAGTCTGGACACTGCAAACAAGCGGCGTCCAGGCAAAGAAGCAAGCCTGGACGCCGCATGTTTGCGGTGTCCAGGCAAACAAACAAGCCTGGACGCCGCTTGTTTGCGGCGTCCAGGACCCACCCACCCAATCATTTTCCCTTTATGAAAAGGGAAAATGAAAATTCAGTCTCAACTCTCCCTTCCCGAATCTGAAACATACCCTAAACCTAGCGATTTGTGAGAACTGAAGCGAAAAGAGAAAGGTATTTTGGCAAAGTTGAAGCATTTGTTTTCAAGAAAATGGCGCATTGGAGTGCTTGGAGTGTCGAAGAAGCTGATATTAACCGTGAAGCTGTAGTGGGCCCTTCAAAGATATTATTGGCGAATGAAAATGAGGTACGTGGAATTAGAAATGAAGTTGCAATTGTGTTGCATTCTGTATCTGCAAGTCTAAATGAAGAGGACAATGAGGACCTCCGATCAGTGTGTCAATCCACTAGTGATGAAGACATTAACATGGCACAGAGTAGGTCTATACGCCAAGCAGAAGCACAATGCAGCTACGTTGGTATGGGCCTTGGCAAAAAATACAGTTCATTGACAAAAATTAGAGAAGAAATTGTTGATTATGCATTGAATAATGGGTACGGCATAAAATTCACACATAGTGATGCTCGTCGGTTGAGGGCTGTCTGCCAGGAAGTATGCACATGGAGGATGCACGCGTCACAAATAGGACGTGAAATGACGTTTCAAATAAAGTCCTACAACGACGTTCACACTTGCTCCCGAAAGATGGAAAACCGCCATGCCACTGCCAAATGGGTGGCAACGCATTACTTAGACAGATTTAAAAGTCAAGCCGATTGGGACGTATCTTCCATAATTGAGACTATCAGGAAGGACGTCAACGTCAACATCACACCCAGTCTTGCTAGAAGGGCAAGAAATGGGGCAAAAAATATTAACGAAGGTGATGGCAATGAGCAATACAAGTTCACTGCGTGTTGACCTTGATATGAGTGTATTTAAAAGGATGTACATGTGCATGGATGCATGCAAGAGGGCAATGTTGAACTGTGGTAGACCTGTTATTTGTTTAGATGGCTGCCACTTAAAGGGAGCGACTCCGGGCCAACTGCTTACTGCTGTCACCATCGACGGGAACGATGGTATGTATTCGATTGTTGTAGCAGTCGTAGAAGCAGAAAATAGGGATTCATGGAGGTGGTTTATAGAATTTTTGCTAGACGATCTAAACACCCCATCTAGCAATGGATGGACAATTATTTCTGATCGACAAAAGGTGTTGTGCATTGCTTTTGAATTATGTGTTTATGTTATGCATGTTTTTTCCAATGTCTGTCTCATATTATGAAAGTTTACAGGGACTACTGCCAGCTGTGAGAGAGGTGGCATGGCAAGCAGACCAACGATTTTGCATCCGACACCTGTATGCCAATTTTAAAAAACAATTTAAAGGCAGGTTGTTGAAGGATGCAATGTGGGCTGCATCAAGAGCCACAACAGTGAGGCAATTTGAGAAAGAGATGGCCAAGTTATTTGTCCTTGACCCGGCGGCCCATGAATATCTACGTGGAATAGAGGTGATCTGCTGGGCCAAACATGCTTTCTCTTCCATCCCAAAGTGCGACATAAGCCTCAAAAACCTCAGCGAGTCCTTCAATGCCTGCATCCTATTAGCCCGGGACAAACCAATTCTAAGTATGTTCGAGATCATTTGAAAGGGCATCATGGGTAGGATCGTGAAAAAAAATGAAAAAATGGCTCGCTCGACCGATCTGTTGTGTCCAATGATTAGCAAACGGCTCACCACAGTCCAACTTGCCAGTCGAAATTGGAGTCCCCAATTTGCAGGAGCGGCCCAGTTTGAGGTCAGCAACAATACCGACATGTACTTTGTCGATTTGGACATGTGTACTTGTACTTGTAACCAGTGGGAGTTGACTGGCATCCCGTGTGTCCATGCAATCCCGTGCATTCACTTCATGAGGAGATCTCCTGAGGAGTTTGTGCATTGGTGCTATCACCGGGAAACATACATGGCAATGTACTCCTACTTTCTCCGCCCTCTCAATGGCCCAATCGAGTGGCATCCTGTGACGAATCTGGATCCAACTATCCCACCGCCGTATAAAAGGCTTCCAGGTAAGCCCCGCGTACGTAGAATACGGGATGTGGATGAGGCTCCAAGCCGGACAGTGCTTACCAGAAGACATTTAAACGTGCATTGTGGCCGGTGTGGGGGTGTGGGCCACAATGCCCGCACGTGCGAAGGGGGAGGGGAATCCAGTGCAGGGGCTGGCAGAGGCAACAGAGGGGCGGCTAGAGCCAGAGGAAGAGGCGGCAGAGGAAGGTCGGATGACACATTTATGGGTTTCAGAGTCCCCGAGACAGCTCCCGATAGAGTTCATGAGACGCAGGTCAGCGCATTATCGCATTATGCTTTTAATTGATATTTGAACTACGCTCATTTCCTTTGTAATGTGGTTTGCAGGAGTTTGATGCTGAAGGTTCTCCCACACCTACGTATACAGATGTGGACCTTAACCTGCCGTGATATAACCCTTTTTGCTTGCAACAAATGTACTTGACAGTCAAAGGCCATTGATGTAATTATTTTGTTGAAAATAAAATGAGTCTGATAGACTTGCCAATTTTTTTAAAATTTGAACAGAATGTCCCTTGTTTCTTGACTCCACATAGTTATTCGCGTACATCCTGTACAAACAGCCCAAACAATTCCAGTATCATCCAAACATCTCATTCATCCACTAAATGTAAACTACACCTAACCTCCCAACATATCATTGACAACTTGACATACATTTTAACGTACAAGTACACAAAATCAACTAAACTACGCATTCTTCTTCTTCCTGGGCTGTTTTGGGCGCAAATCCGTGACCAGAAACGACAAGTTCACGTCAAAGGCCACTTTCTTAGCTCGGGCGAACAACGGACCCTCATACTGAAAGGTTGGAGGTTCGTGCAGGTGGAATTGTTCCTTAATGTGGCACTCTGATATCACCCTCATCCCCTCAGGGGTACACCGAAAGACGCCGAACGGCCTGTAATGCAAAGGGAACAAGTGTCGAGCAATTACGTGGAAAGCAAAATTAAGAATTTACACTAGGAAAACTACATACTGCTGTTGGTCAGTGGGAGCTGTGATAATGGAGATTGATTCCCGCAACAATGTTTGGTAAGCGAATTGCATGTGCAGATCAACGGACGACATAAAACACTCATGTTTCGGGTGTGACTGCAATGTGAACAACACATTATATGATCTCAGTAAACATTAACTCCAACCTGGAGAAACGACATGATTACTTACGTGAATCCATCCAAGTGTGAGTAGATCGTGTCGCTGGAAAACTTCTGTGTCTGCTTCTGCCATCGTATAGCACTGCATATAAGTTTGGATGAGTACTAAGATAAAATCTTATACACTAACACCCAAAAAAGGCCTCTCACCGTATCTGGCGTTCCTTTCTGATCTGGGAAGATGAGTTCAGAGATGAGGTATGTATTGTCGGTCAGCTTTCCTGCAAGAATTGCACATGTCTCTAAGTTCTTTCGAGTATTTGCCCGGACATAGTCTTGGAACTTACTCATCAAATCATGAGCCTGCAACAAACGTTCAGTGTAACCATGAATGAATACACATATATACCTAAATGAAAGACGTACCAGGTGCAAAATTTTAAGGGGCGGCGGCCTGAGAGGCATGGCTGGAGGAGTTTGTAAGTGGCTTCCGACAGGTTCGCTGCAAATTAACAACACGTCAGTACATGAAAGACAAATAAAGTAAAAATTGGAATTCACGTTCAACAAAATTAACTTATAATCGGAATGTCGCATCTGGTGCGTCCGAGGAGGATGACGCACTTCCTGAATGGGTTGATCGCCTCTCCCCTTGCTTAAGTGCTGCCACCATCTCACGATGCCACTCCGCTGCTTGCACATGCCACTGTTGTTCTATACCCCACCTCTCTTCTGCGATACCCCACCTCTCTTCTGTGAGCTTGGCCGCTTCTTGTATTTGGCATTGTTGCACTTGTATTTGGTCTGCCATCACTTGCATATGGGTCATGGACATATTATGGAGCTCCTCCATCTAGCTCATCCAGTTGAGCATCTCAGCAGGTATCGAACTAAAGTGAGATGACTGAGGAGGAGGCGGCAGTGCATGCGAAGGGACTGAATGCGAAGGCTTTAAGCTGGGTGGATGTGCTGCTACCTTCTTCCCCTTGCGGAACCATTCACCTCCTGTTTGGGTGATACACATTCGGTCCAATAATGAATTGTTGTACATGTCATTGACCGACTCTGCAATTCTTGGCTCGTTCTCCAGGATGGGGACCCCAAACTGCTCAACGATCCTCTGGATTAGCCAGTTGTACGGCAGGGACTTCGCCGAGTTATTGAGCACCTCTTGCATGTGGCTCACGATTATATATCCAATGTCCACCTTTTTTCCCATAAACACCTTCTCTAGCATATAGAGATCCATGCTGGTAACAAGGTCGCGATGCCCATTTCGAGGCAAAATGGTGTACGTCATGATCAAGTGAATCAATCGGGCGAAGGCATTCAACTCCTTTCCCTTTGGTTTTCTGTACTCGACAATCTCGGGATCCTGGTGCAACAATCTAAGCACCGCTAAGCCACCTCCTTGTTTTACAAATGGTGGCTCTCGAGCCATATGATAATATTCCTCACTTGGCTCATCCAGTACATATCCAAGCATCATGTTTACATCGTTGGAAGTGAAACTCAACTCCCTTCCAAAAATGTACGTCCGCACCTCTAATGGTTTAGTGGATATTAGCAAATTTGCGTAAAACAATCTTATAACTCTCTCGCAGTAACTGCCCCTCAAATTGCACAACTCGGCTAATCCAGCAGCTTCAAGCATACAATCAATTCCCATTTCTGTGAAAGAGTCCAAATCTACTATTTTGGACACAGTAATTCTACGATGTTGTATATCTTCTAAATACCGTGTTTTGCAATTTGCGTTGCAGAATAATTCTTCTTCAAGGTCGGCGGTTTCTTCGTCTTCCACAGCTGTCGCGGGTTGGACATCTTCCACTTCCGTAGTTTGAACGGGTTCAACGACCTCCACCGTTGCCTTCCGACGCTTTGACTTCAATTTCTTAGGCCGCGATTCCATGCTGATCGTTGAGAGTAATTTGCCAACAACCTGCAGTACAAAAAATAGACGCAGTGCAGATCTACCACAGGATACTAACACTCTATCAAAGAAAGGCGAGAGAAAGGCGAGATCCGAGAGATAGGCCGTTCGGTGGTTGGCGTCGCGTTGTGGTCGTCGTTCGGTGGTTGGCGTCGCGTGCTTGTCGCCGTTCGGTGGTCGGCCTCGCTTGCTCGTCGTCGCCGTGCGGTAGTCGACCTCGGGTGGTCGTTGCCGTATGGTAGTCGGACTCGTGGCCGATTGGGGGAGAGTGGGAGAGCCGATTGGGAGGGAGAGGGAGAGCAGAGGGTCGGGTAGAGGGTAGGAGATGCGAAATAATGAGCCCTAACTTTTATTTTCCCTTTATAAAAGGGAAAATGATTGGGGTGGTACACTAGCCTGGACGCCGCTTGTTTGCGGCGTCCAGGCTTGCTTCTTTGCCTGGACGCCGCTTGTTTGCGGCGTTCAGGCTTGTTTCTTTGCCTTGACGCCGCTTGTTAGCGGCGTCCAGACACTTGTTTGCGGTGTCCAGGCAGTTTTTCCTGGGTTAACTTGAGTGTGATGTTGGATTTGTCAATTTCTCATACGTTAGTGGTTAACTTGTTAGCAAATATACCACAGTAGTTGACTTATCATTGATCGGAAATCACGATGGTTGATTTGTCATTTTCCCTTTTCATTAATCAAATTTAAAAGAACTATTCCAAAAGAGAAAAAATAATATATTTTTTTTGTGGGATTTATAGTTTTGTATTAATTTTTTATTACATTGGAAAATCATTAAACAATTTCCTACGATTCATTGCTGTAATGGTAAAACTTACAAGAAAATAATCTCATCCTATTGAATGTTTAATTAAGAGGGAAGGAGAAAGAGAGTGTTCGGTTCCACCTCATTTTTTATATGGGTTTACAAGATAATAAAAAGAAATAAAATAAAAGATAAAGAGAGAGATAAATTATTATTTTAAAGGAGATTGAAGAGACAAAAACAAAAGAAATAAAGAGAATTGAAGAGTGAGATACTCTAGAGAAAATGAGGCAGAGGAGAAAATAATTTTTCTTCTCGTCTTTTTGATCTTTGCGTGCAAGATCGAACGGTTGATTATTTTTCATTTCTGCCAATATTTTAGAGTGTACTTTATGTCGACGAGATCTACATTTTTAATGCTTTTATTATTGAAGAGTAAATATCACTCGGGGTGTGTCACTAGTTATTTTGGCGAGATCACCTTATTTTATCTTATTTTCTAAGAAAATTGATTCTCGATATTAATCACTCTTACTATTATTTCTTTTAGCTTATTATGAAAAAAATTATTGTATACCCATTATTTTATAGTGGAAGATCATATTAGATTTTAGTCCCGTAGACATAGGTACAATGCCAAATTACGTTAAATTCAACACCTCGTTATTTTTTGCTTTATTTTGTAGTCTTTTATCAATTGGCTTACTAATCTATTTTTTAATCACACAAAGACTGATAAAGAATTTATCCGTTGCATAATCAAATTTTATAGGTCATTTTTTCCGAATAAGTGATATTAGAGCCAAATTGCTGGATAGCCAAATTGCATTTAGTTTCAACTTAGTCAATAAAGTCTACGAATTTATATTTTTTTGAATTTCTAATGTGAATTAAAATGGCCGAAAATTCAAATTTGATGATGAAAATGAAGTAAGACAATGCTTCATTGTAAAGATCTTCATGAGCCAATTAATGAGGATGCAACAAGAACGAGGGGCAAGATGAATAGAGATTTGGAATTGACACATGAAAATGTGTTGCTTATATAAAACAGTGGGTTGATGCAAGTGTGTTTCATAGTATTACTGTAGAGACTTTCACCCCCCAAAGGGGACTTAAAATAAAACGGGAAATGACCTATCCCAAAATGAACTGAACTGTCTGACCCTTAACTTAAAATTCTTGAATAGCAGTAAAACTCTAAAAATTAAAGCAAAAGTCAGGACCCAACAAACTGTACTAAACCAAAGGTGCATAGTGACAACAAGATAAAGTGAGAATATATATTCAAATATACATGTGCTGAAATTAAAAGAAAAATAGAAACTTTAGTTGAGATATGTTAAACAAGTCTAACCCCACAAACAAACTCTAGAAAGGAAAATAATAAAATATGTAAATGTCCCGTTGAGCTCACTCCAGTATCAGCAATTTGGGATCCTTCAAATTAAATCCAGTAAAGAGGGGGAGTCATTTCAATTGACTCGACTAAACCCAATAGGGGTAAAATTTTTCATTCCACATTAAAGTTATAATAAATGGGAGCATGCCAAATATAAAACATTATTACAAAACTGGTTTAAAAACACGTATTAGGGCAAACATTGAAAACATTCTATAATAGAGTGATACATACATAAAATATGTCCTACAAAATCCAGTGAAAATAGAGTAACTCATAAACTCCAGACACAACATGTCATAGACATATACAATGAGAATGGCGATTCTCAGTTATCCATAAATCTATGAAAATAAGACCCTGATCAGATTAAGGGTTTTGCACATAGGGACACATCACAACCAACTGTCTCATTACTCTAGTTAACACAAACAAACACATCCTCAAATGATCAAATATGCGTAAAGAAAATAGGACCATTTCACAAGTCGATCAAACTTGGTTCGCACAACCAAGATGATCAATAAACTAAATGTGCATGCTCAAATCAAAATATGTCAAGTGAAAATACATATATATATAACATGAAAATTGACAAAACATAAAGATGGGTACGTTCTTTTATATGAGAACACGTATCAAAATAATATTTTAAAAATTAATGCAATCGTGGACATGAACATAAACTATTACCTCAAGTGGATCTACCAACAACCAAAGCCCAATCCAAATTGAGAATGTCTAATAAAACAGTAACGCCCCGTAAACTTAAACTTTATTTTATCTTTTTTGTTTAATCATGTCTTTAAGAAATATAGCGTAGCGAAAGACTTTTAGTAATAAAATCATTTGGAAATATAGGCAATGAAATAATAGTAATTAAATTTTCATTTTTAAATCTTTAAATGTACATTTTACAAAAACATTCTGTAAATTAAAATAAGTTTCATTTCCTTTTTCTCTTTAGCCCAACCAACACATTATTCTCATCGTGTAAATACCTTATCAATTTCTCATTTCTTTATTCCTTGAAGATGATTATGTATATCACAAAAAATAAAATGTAAGTCTAATCCTTAGTAAGGAATGCTATGCATTATGAATATGTTATGCATTTTCATAAAATCGTGTGGTACATTCTTTCTTTTCTTTTCTTTCTTTCTTTTCTTTCTTTCTTTTCTTTCCTTTTTATGTTGACCTCACAACCTCCATCGAGATCCTTATTAGAAGAAGGAAGAGTAGGCACGACTATGGAAGACCCACCACTTACGTCTCACGGCCTTTGTCGAGACAGTCCCAAATTAATGAGAACTCCGTTAGTTATTATGCTCATCATTTTCAACAACTTCACAACCTTTGTTAAAGTCTTTGTGGCTAATAACCCCACAGCCTTTGTCCAAATCCTAGCATGTAACGACTTCACAACATTTGTCGAATCCCCAACAATACCCTACCAGATTAACAGGCTTATCTCCCATAGATCTAGCCTTTGTGACAACCTTTTCTCAACCCCATATCATGTTATAGCATTCTTTATCTTTCTTATCTTTTTTACATGGAAATCATATGTATGAGAAATCATTTTCATAATGTATTTTTGAAAAACTATGATACTTGAGCATGAATGCTACAACAGAACATTTTATCTATCATCAATAAAACATATCCTCAAAGCAAGTATTCATCATGTAAAGAGCCTACTTTCTAACACAACATTACATCCTCAAGCATTAATATGATCAATTACAGGACTTAGCATTTAACACAAAACAAATGACATATCCTTGAGTCGTAATTCCCTAATCCTTGTGTTGCTGCTCGAAAGCAAAGAAATAAAATCATTTCTTACCTTTTTGCTCTTGAAATAAAATACGTTAAGTGAATCCAAAGAGAAATATAGAGAGGATATTTCTTGAGAGCTTCTTCCTTCACTCAAGGGTAAATCCTTATATATTCTTCCAACTTCAAGCATTAAGTGTCGTCCCCTTCAGCCTGTTAATGCTGAGTAATCAATTTTCTCCCTTCTCAAACAGTGTCGGTTGACCACACCTTTAATGCCAAGCGACTAAAAAACTACGTGAGGTAAAGACATTCTCTGTATTGACTTAAACCAGTTGACTACAACTTTAATTTTTGGTTGACCGTGAATCCATTTGAGGCTTAGACACTTGACATGGTAGAGGAAGTTTAATTTTTCCTTGTTTTTAAACTCCCTCAGCATCCTTAGCTTCCGCTGGGGAATCTTTACTATTTGCGGTAACCAAATATTTTCATACCACGGTCGGTCGTTCATCCGCCGAGTATATCAAACAGCCATCCTATTTCATTAAAGTCGTGTATTCAATGTATGTGACTTCTTTCTCACCGCAGAAACCTCTGTTGTCATGGACACCCAACTCATTCATCCCCAATCGTTCACATGTTCTAGTCCTTTCAACGGACACCCTTTTACCCATTTTGATCCTTTCCGTTAAAGTCTTTCCAGCCGCGGATAAATGTGTCACCGCATCAATAGTCACTAACTCTTTTGCAGATGCCTGCACTCCTGCAGTTTCACAGATCAATGCATGCCCTCATCCAAAACGATGTTTCCCACTTTTTTCCTATTTACTGCAGATGCGTTTCTTTCCGCGAATGCGTTCCTTTTCATCTAACAATCAACATTTCATCCACTCTTTTCATCCACGGCCATCGTTTCCTTTTTCCATAGAATCTTTCCTTTTTGTGAAAGCATCTTTCTCAATCCAATGACTCTCTTTTTATCCACTATGTTGATCTAACTGATCCACACCGTTCCTCCAAATTTTCTTCTACCACATATACGTTTGCTTCCATGAATACTTAACACTCCCCGTTTTTCCTTTGAAACAACAATGTTCCCTTTACTTATTTCTTTCTAAAGCAACATCTTTCCTTTCCACAAAGCAATGTCTCCTTAGATCCAATGGTCATCGTCGCATCTTCCTCATCAATCCAACGATCCATCTCTCTCCTGCTCATTCCTTGCAACATCTTCTCTTTCCACAGAAATTTTCAACTAAACGACAGCGTTTATTACTCCCCGAGTAGTATCTCTTCTTTCTGCAAGGGAATCTTTTCTTTATGCAGAGCATCTTTTCCTTCCACTTCCAATGAACTACAAGTAAAAGATTCACCTCTAATGTGACACATTCCCTCCCAGTTATCTAATCAACGGGATCTTCGTACGACAGAGAAATCAAGTGATTAGGGACCTTCAGATTTAAAAAATAAATAATAAATGAGAAGGGAGATTAAAAGTGAAGATTTCGAGAAAGAAAATGAGAAGATACTTACCCAAATTTAAGACCCTTTTACACGCGAGTTACATCCAATAACTCCAAAAAAAAAAGTTGTTGAAATGACTATTCTATGATATAATACGTCGATTTTCATGAATCTTTGTTCAAACTTACAAAGATGAAACAACTAAAGTTGAACCAAACAAACCCCGGAGAAAAATGGACCATGATCAAACATTGTTAATCATGGATCATCCAATTTGGTGCAGATTACCAAAAAAAAAAAGTTGAACCAAGCAAACCATTAAAAATAAGTAGTTTTTGGTCAAGGTTTGATCAACTAGGAGGAGCTAAATAAATATGTAAGAACATCATCAATTGCAATTTCAAGAAGACGAGATTTCCCAAAAACCAATTTTTAGATCTTGGTTTCCAACCTTAAAGTTTAGTTTTATCATCTCTATTTATTACTTTCAACATTACTTTCATAAATAGAAATTTCAAATCTTATTTGGATCAATTTAGCGTGTTTATTATTACTTTCCTCCATGGCAGAAAGTTGTAAATTTTAATTATTACTGAAGTTCTGCGGTGAAATGTTACACTTTCTACCATAGAACGTCAGTGCTAAAACCTTCATATTTAACATTGATGTTCCACGAAGGAAAGTGTTGTGTTCCCCTGCATAACGAAAATTAAAACGTTTAACGATAAATGTTTAATAATACAGTAATCCCCGTAAACTTAAACTTTCTTTTATCTCTTTTCTTTAATCATGTCTTTAAGAAATATAGTGTAGCGGAAGACTTCTAATAATAAAATAATTTGAAAAATAAAAAGGACTGAAATAACAGTAATAAAACTTTTGTTTTAAAATCTTTAAAGTGTACATTTTACAAAAACATTATGAAAATTAAAATTAGTTTCCTTTCCCTTTTCTCTTTAGCCCAGCCAACACAATATCCTCATCGTGTCAATTCTTTATCAACTACTCCTTTCTTTATTCCTTTAAGATGATTACCTATATCACAAGAAATAAACTGTAAGCCTAATACTTACTAAAAAATGCTATGCATTATGAACATATTATACATTTTCATAAAATCATGTGGTACATTCTTTCTTTTCTTTCTTTCTTTTTTCTTTCTTATATTGACCTCATAACCTTTTTTGAGATCCTCACTGGAAGAAGGAAGAGTAGGCATGACTATGGAAGATTCAACACTTATGTCTCGCAGCCTTTGTCGAGACAATCCCAAATTCATAAGACCTCCATTAGTTATTACACTCATCATGCGTAACAACTTCACAACCTTTTCTGAAGTCCTTTTGGATGATAACCCCACAACCTTTGTCGAGTTTCTAGCATGTAACGACTTTGTAACCTTTGTCGAAGCCCCAAAAATACCTTACTAGATTAATGAACTAACACCTAGATTTCTCCATACGATAACTTATAATTTAATAGGTTAATTGGAAAATTTTAATGAAGGAAAATTTAAAATTGTAGAATCATTAGAATTATGGAAATTAGAAAAGATTTAAAGAGAGAATTTTATTTTATATATAATAAAATAAAATATAAAGGATTAAGAATTATGGAAGATTGAGTAAATAATTATTAGGGAATTAGGAAAACTAAATATATTATGATTATTAAAGAAATAATGGTAATCCATGGTTAAGGAAGAAAGTGAAGTGTTGGGTTAGTGTTTATGCTGGTGAATTAGAAAAATAAAGATTGGAGTGATCGGATGCAATGGGAGCCGTCAGATGAGTAATAGGGAGGGCTGTGATTGATTAGGAATTGGAGAAAGATTCCTCTTGGATGTATTTCATGTGGTTGGATGCTTAGCCATTAGATTGGAATTAGAGTAGGAATGTTGAGCGTTCAATCGGGAGGAAGATGCTTACACGGAAGCCATAGATTCCATCCGGGAGTGCTTTTAGCTAGCAGATTCAAAAAAGAAAATTGACTGAAGTGTCAACCGAATTTACACAGAGAAAGGATTTAAGTTGAATGACGTCGTTTTGGTGTGGGACGCTTTTCCATAGAAGCATTTGTGTCTATGGTAAATAGTGGAAACGTGTGAGTTCAATTTAAGGATCTCGAGATTTGAAGCTTGGAACTTCGTCATTTTGAAGGAATAGTCTGCGAAAAATTGAAGGACAGATTGTCAATTTGGGTATTGCCGTAGGTTTTGCGGCAGCGTAGGCTTCCACGGAAGCCTAGGCGTCTACGAACTCAATGAATTGGGATGACTTGGTTTGCTGCCATTGGCTGAAATTGACTTTTCAGATACTTGTTGCGCCTACCTTGCTGCAACTACTTGCGTGTCTGCAACTGACGAAATAGATTTAAACCAAGATATTTTCCAGAATTCTTTTCCCAGGAACCGATCACCCGCTTACGAGCCAATAGGCTTATTGATTTTCTAATACCTTCTTATTTTGTAGGTCATAACAAATTATGGAACTTTACAGAGAAGATCACGCATGAAGATAAGATGGCTCATTTCCATGTCATCACGTGGAGCCATGCAGACTCAATCGGCTAGCTCCTTTTCTTCCCGGCTTGAAGGAACTACATTCAATTGAAGATTTCGAAGGTCATTTGAGAATTTGTTACGTCACATTTTTATGTTTTAATATTGGATGTTGTTTGGGATTGCATTTTGGGATTTCTAGATTGTTTCTTTAGTTTTCATTTTTTGGAGGTTCTCGGTTTGCATGCAAACCGAGCCCTCATGCCCTATTTTGTGTTTCCAAGGGTATTTTGGTCTTTTTCTTTTGTAAGATCATTAGAGGGTATTTAGTCCCCTCTAATGCATTTTGAAACACTAAAGAAGATTGCTCTTAGCATTTGCGTGAAGACCCGCGGAGAACCTTCTCGACCACCTTCCATCTATCAATCGGTTTCTTCGTTCTTACTAGATCTTGGAAAAACTGATTTTTGCTACCTTTTCCAGCTCCTCTTCCTTGTGTGGTGCTGCTTGTGGCGTGGTGGTAGAAGAACTAGCAACCCCCGGTGGAGAGAGTCATTCTTTGCATTGGCCGAACTAGTCGCCCCTCGATTTTTTTGGAGGATTTGCGGACTTCATCGGTTTGTCACATTTCCTTCATCCATATTTTGAAAAGGAAGTCTATTCTCTTGAAGCTCTTGGTTGTATCTTTGTTGGTCTGGATATTGGTGGAGTTTTTGTTGAGATTTGGAATCGATAATCATTGTTTTAAAAGGGATGAATCCTTGCCGAGAATCTGTTTTTGCGTTTGACAGATTTGTTCCTTGTTTTGTGATTTCCTTTTGCCCTGCGAATACTTGTTATTGGAAGCTCATATTTTGCAGAGTTATTGCTGAGGGTGTTATGTATTGTTCATCCAAATTTGGGCCTCATTGAACATATACAAGTATTGATTTCGTCGCTTTATTCTTGACCGCTAGAAACTATCCGCCAAAACCCTAATCCGAGGGCAATTTTGTTTGAAGTGTATCTCCGTGAATACGGCGAGTTTGAAGCTGGATTTTTTATATGATTCTCTTTGGGTTGTTGACTTGAGCTCCTATAAATTTCAGCCCTTAACTCTGTCTACCCATGGAGTTATACATGTTTAAACATTGAAGACCGGATTTTTCATATAGCCGATTTACAGAATTGTCAATTTTGGCACAACTAGAGTTTGGGACACCTATCATCATAGTTGTAGATAGAGTTCTTGTTTATAATGGGGAGGCACAAACCACTTTTGCATCAATCCTTTCATAGTTGACCATCTTCTAATATCATCGTATCCATCTCTCCTTCTTTGGGCTTTAGTATCTTCCCACCAAAGAATTGCATAACCGGACAATTCTAGGGTGACCATTTAAAGCTTGGTCTTCTCAGAAAAATCATGACATTCGAAAATCCTATCCATTTTTTCCATCCATTTGAGGAAGTCACTACCATTATTTGAGCCTTTAAATGGGGGAATAGTTGCTTTCACGTGTCTCATCTCATTACGATTGGAAGATCTCCTCCTTGGACTAAAAGAGAAATCCGCCTCGGTTTCATAATTTTCCTCCTCATCAAAACTATCCATTCGGCCCTGTGATTCCCTCGAAGTGCTCAATCTTCTTCTAGGACCAGGTGTCCTTGGCTCTCTAACATAGTCATAATAGGTTCCATCACGGCCATGTTGTAATCTTTGAAGGGTTTCTTTCACCTCATCAAGTTGTGTTTGTAAATTTTTCTCGGTTTGGGTAGCCCCCCTCTCCGCTGGTGGTGAATCATTCAAATCAGCTCTTCTACCCCTTTGGTAATGTACTCCACTCCTCGTACTCATGATAGGCACTTAATAGGATACAATAACAACAGGAAAAGCATGAGCCAAGCTCTGATACCAGATGATTGGTCTCAAACTCTAGTTGTGCCAAAATTGACAATTTTGTAAATCGGCTATATGAAAAATCCGGTTTTCAATGTTTAAACAGGTATAACTCCAGGGGCATACAGAGTTAAGGGCTGAAATTTATAGGAGCTCAAGTCAACAACCCAAAGAGAATCATATCAAAAATCCAGCTTCAAACTCGCCGTATTCACGGAGATACACTTCAAACAAAATTGCCCTTGGATTAGGGTTTTGGCGGATAGTGTCTGGCAGTCAAGAATAAAGCGACGAAATCACTACTTGCATACGTTCAATGAGCCCCAAATTTGGAAGAACAATACATAACACCCCCAGTAATAACTCTGCCAAATATGAGCTTCAAATAACAAGTATTAGCAGGGCAAAAGGAAATCACAAAACAAGGAACAAATCTATCAAACGCAAAAACAGATTCTCGGCAAGGATTCTTCCCTTTTAAAACAATGATTATCGATTCCAATTCTCAACAAAAACTCCACCAATATCTAGACCAACAAAGATACAACCAAGAGCTTCAAGAAAATACACTTCCTTTTCAAAAGATGGATGAAGGAAATGTGACAAACCGATGAAATCCGCAAATCCTCCAAAAAAATCGAGGGGCGACTAGTTCGACCAATACAAAGAATGACTTTCTCCACCGGGGGTTGCTAGTTCTTCTACCTCCTCGCCACAAGCACCACCACACAAGGAAGAGGAGCTGGAAGAGGCAGCAAAAATTGGTTTGTCCAAGATCTAGCAAGAACAAACAAACCGATTGATAGATGGAAGGTGGCCGAGAGGGTTCTCCGCGGGTCTTCACGCAAATGCTAAGAGCAATCTTCTTTAGGGTTTCAAAATTAGTGTTTCAAAATGCATTAGAGGGAACTAAATACCCTCTAATGACCCTACAAAAGAAAAAGACCAAAATACCCTTAGAAACACAAAATAGGGTATGAGGGCTTGGTTTGCATGCAAACCGAGCACCCCCAAAAATGAAAACTAAAGAAACAATCTAGAAATCCCAAAATACAATCCCAAACAACATCCAATATTAAAACATAAAAATGTGACGTAACAAATTCTCAAATGACCTTCGAAATCTTCAATTGAATGTAGCTTCTTCAAGCCGGGAAGAAAAAGAGCTAGCTGATTGAGTCTGCATGGCTCCACGTGATGACATGGACATGAGCCATCTTATCTTCGTGTGTGATCTCCTCTGTAAAGTTCCATAATTTGTTATGACCTGCAAACTAAGAAGGTATTAGAAAATCAATGAGCCTCTTGGCTCGTGAGTGGGTGATCGGTTCCCGGGACACATCTCTTGCTACACTATTTCACGTTGTTTATGTCCGCAATCTACCTCCTCTCATTCACTATGGAATGGGATATTCTTTGATGTCCTCAATGGATTCTCTCCTTCAAGGTCGGGATGCAAAATTAGATGAATTGAAGCACCACCTAAACCGAGCCCAATCTAAGATGAAGAAAGCGGCATATCCCCATTGAAGAGAGGTCACTTTTGAGACACATGATCTTGTTTATTTGAAATTGCAGCCTTATCGTCAACGCTCTTTGGCCACCTGCAAAACAAGAAATTTAGTCCTCACTTTTACGGACCTTTCCCAATAGTAGCAAGGGTGAGTCCTATGGCTTTTCAAGTTGACCTTCCACCAAGTTCCTTAATTCATCCAGTTTTCATGTTTCACAACTCCGTAAGGCTATCAGCACTCAATCAATTTCCTCACTTTTTTCTCCATTGTTCACAGTTGATAATGAATTACAAGTAGAACCTGAGTGCGCCAAAGCTCAACTGGCAATCCTAATGGCATGAAAGTTCTAATTTCGTGGAAGAGCCTATCTCCATATGATTGAACTTTGAAGAGTTTTGACATTATTAACCATCAATCTCCTCAATTCCACATTGAGGACACGGTAAAACTTTGGACGGGGGTATTGATAAGTATTCACCTTTATACTTCACTTGCACGAGGTAGAAAATGAAGGAGAATTAACTCAAGAAGTGTGATTTAAGCTATCTTGTTTATTTATATTTGGTTTTGTATTTGGATTGTGTTTAATATTGGGGGAGTGGGTTTTTACGTTGACTGGGGGACAGGATATACTTTCTATGTGGGGATTTGAAAGGGCATGAGGAGATCAATAGAGAATTGATGAGGGATAGTGCAGACTGACAGTCTGTATTTGTGTTTGGGGTTTGGATTTTGTTGGGTGTTGTTGAATTGGAATTGGTTTCAGTGAACATTGAGGGAGGGTGTAACTCAATAATACATTAATATAATGTAACTTACAAACATTTCTACCAAGTAGAAAAAAAAAACAAAGAATGGGGAAGGGAGAGCATTTTCCCCTGAGTTTATATGGCAAGAGAGAGCATAATAAGAATGATGGGTCTAAAATTTTTCTTCTCTATGAATTTCATCAATGAAGGGAATAACTCTCTTAGCTGCGTAAAGTATGCCTAATTTGTTATAAACAAGATCAATATGCTAGGAGAACAAAATTCCAAAATAAGAAAACCACAACAAAAGAATTTCAAAATGTGACTAAACAATAAAAATAGTCTATGTTCAAGATTCATTAAATGAAGGATCCTTTTTTTTGGATGAAATATGAATTCTATCGTGAATCTCCATAAATATATTTCTAGATTACAACGTGAACAGTTGACTCACTGTTTAACATTTCGAGTGAGTCAATCTTTATCCAAAACTAGTCTTTGCAATGCAAAACAATAGGAGAGAAAGCATGATAAAGCCCCATAAATCTCATGTCATAGTTTCAACAAAAATGCGTAAACATGAATAACTTTATAGATAGTTCAACACCAACAACTAATGCAAGTCTTCCCATGCTATTCTTACCTATTGCGGGAGAGAGTCAATTTGTATTGTCTTCATGGCATTGCAACATTCTAAAAAGTGTTTAAGTTTACACTTTGATTCATTTCATATAACCTCATACCCATGCATACCTTAAATTTGTTCAGGTATGGGAGCAACCACTTTTGTATTTTTTTCAATCATGCTTCATCATTCATCTGAAAATCACATGATAAACTAAGCATTTAATGCAGATTTAATTCCAAATTAAAAAACCACTTTCAAATGAGTCCTAGAGAGAATAGGAGTATGATATTAGTGTTTTGGAACTATAACTCCCCTTAACATAATCTAGGCAATCTAATATTAGTGTTTTGGAATTATTTTTCCCTGATCATAGATCATGCATGCTCATTTTTTGGCCTCTCTACTCCAAAATGCATAATCTCCCATAGTACCCGCCTTGGATTTCATCCGAACCCCACATCTACAAAAAGTATTCTGAGTGAGTTGCGCTCTAATTAACTATTAAACCTGAATGAAAAATATTAAAGCAATTGAACTCTTTAAAATTATTATTTCATTTCAAATACTAGGGGGAAAAGGACGATTTAGAGGACACAAATGCATAAATGGCGTGGCAAACAACAGAAAACTCTTTAAAATCCCTGTAACAAAAGCACACTCACACATATATGGGAAAAAAACAAACCTTATTTTTAACTTTCTTGAAATCGAGAACCCGAAGTGGATCACATACAATCTGTAATTTGGCTTTTTTGTTATACTGTTATCCAACAAACTAAGAAGCTCAAGTTTTGGAAGGGCAGCCAGAGGGTCAATTTCAACCAAATTGACAAGCCTATTGTTGATCAATATCAAAGAATGTAACTTTGGCAGGAATTCTACAGCATAAAGAAATAAATATAAAGTCAGACACATTTCATATCATCTTGTATACATCAGAACAAATTTCAACTTTGGCACATTAAACTTCCTCACGGAATGTATATTGAAGGTCGAAAGATTACCTCCGATATTAGGATTGATACGAGTAATTCTATTGTTATTTATAAGCATTGTACCCAGAGATGAAGAAAGAGCAACAGAGAAATTTTGAATCCAGCAGAGAATGAGAAAGCAACGACGGTGTTGTTTTGTGACTTAGCGATGCCATGTCTTTCATAATCATTTCTACACTCCAATGAACGTTTACAATTTCATCTATTACACGTTTTAACCATTGTAAGAATCAATTAAATGTTAGAGTTGGGTACAGAGAGGATAGGATTTCTTAGCTCATCATTTCAGCCACCCCCCGTTAAGAAAATCTCCCTTCACTTTCTCTATTTTGTTATCTCATTCTTATTATTTTTTCTATCTGATTTGTCTATCAAAGGACTTTTCATTATAATTGTTCTTTAAAAATTAAGTTTGTGAATCTTGATAGATTGTTGTCCCAAGAGTATTTCTTCCTCCACAAAATCCAGTAATAAAGTACGATTTAAGAGGACAATGCCAGACTCTCAAACCTTAGTGGCGCCCAAGTTTTCCAATACAGCAATCTTGTTACCTGCCAGCAAAAGGAAAAAGAATGATGTTACAGTCAAGCTTGGTCAAGCTGGAAAACTTGTCGCAAGCGAAACACAAAGAAGAGGGCAAAAGAGTAATTTAACAAACGTGCTATCCTACTGACGTGAAAGACAATTAGGGTAGACAGAGTTTAAATACCATTTGTAAAGAGAGAGAGCGAGTAGATTTTGCTATGTGTTTTTTCTCGCATTTTCCTCGCCTCCCTTCTTAATTTCCCTCCTCTCTAGATCCTTCTTCTCCTTCCTCCCCTTTTTGAGTTCTTTTCTTCTCATGAACAGTTAGTTGTTATTTCTAAATTCAACAATACAAAATAAATCTTCCATCAATTTATTTTGTATTCTATTGTCATAACAAATTGGTAGCAGAGCAGTGACGATTCGATAGCAGAAACTAGATCAAAGGCAAACGATGAGTCAATCAGGCGGCTGGAAAATGAAATGAAATCATACATGGAAAACGTATTCCATCGATTGGATGATAACGATCAGAAGCATCACCATCTGGATCAAAGTCTCACGGCAAAAATGGATGCGGTAATGGCAGCTTTTAATCAGTTACGCTCCCTTCCACAGCGAGCATGATTATTGCCTGACCCGATTCCTGCTTCAAGCTCATCAGCTCCATGAACGGCAGATGGTATTAGACCTGACCATCAATTACAACCACAAGTGCCTCGAATTGATTTTCCCTTCTTCACGAGAGACAATCCCAGAGAATGGGTGTGCAAGGCTAATAGATTCTTCACTCTGCATCAAATATCTGAAGACCAATGTATTGCGATGGCAGAATTATATTTGCAAGATCAGGCTGATGTTTGGTTTTTCAGATTCTCTGCCCATCATCCAAATGCTGATTGGAATCTATTCTCGACAGAAATTTGTAGGAGGTTTTCGCCATTTGCAGCTGAAGAAGTCATTGAATCCTTTAGCAAGATAATCAATTGACTACAGTGAAGAAATATATTGAAAGATTTGAAACATTAAAAGCGTTAATACATTCTTCGTCACCTCACATGATCAAACTCTATTTCATATCAGTATTTGCAAGTGGACTAAAGGAAGAGATCAGGGCAATGGTTAAAATCACTAGACCGCAATCTTTGGGACACGCTTTTGAGGTTGCGCTGCTATAGGAGACCGTTATTACGGCGTTGCAAAAATCTCAGCGGCCGATTAGATCATTTGTCGCTTCGAAATGGCTAGACAAACCTCCTTCTATGACATCAGGCACTTCAGGCCCCGATCTGTTGGCCAATTTCAATCCCAAGCCACAATGCTTTCATAAGATATCTCAGGCGGAGTTGCAGCTCAAAAAGAAATTAGGGCTCTGTTTCAAATGTGGTGAGAAATATACAATGGGTTACGAGTGTAAAAACCAATCGTTGCACTACATTCTAGTAGACTCTCCTCCAACCTTTGACTCAACAATTGAGTCCATTGAAGGATTAATTACTTCTGAAGACTCTAAGGTTATGGAAATCTCCCTCAATCCGTTATCTGGTCAAACTACTCATTTCACCTTTCGAATTACAGGTTGTATACGTCATATCCTTGTTTCTATTCTCATTGACAGTGGCAGCACCCACAGTTTTCTGGATAGCACTCTCGTTACTTGCTTACGGTTGGAATTGCACTCCTCTCGCTCTTTACCAATAATAGTCGCCAACGGCGATACCATGATCAGCGCTCCTGTAAGCTCAACTATATTGTGGAGAATGCAATCCACAGAATTTTCTTTTTCTGTTCGTGTCTTACAGTTAACGAGAAGCAATATGATATTGGGAATAGACTGAATTAACCATGTCAGTCCAGTGACTTTTGATCTACCAAAGGGCTACTTGAAGATTTCCCACAACGGTCAAGAAATGCTTCTACATGTTGCCAAACCAGTGACTCTTCTTGAAACTGTATCAGTCCGCTCTTTTTCTGCATGGGTGCAACAACAATCTCATTATATTGCTGCTCAGATTTCACTTATATCCACAGACGACGACCAGCCAACCCCCCATAATATCCAGCTCCTTTTCGATTGCACCCATATCGCTGCCCATTCACACATAAGTCTGAAATTGAAAGGCTAGTCACAGAGATGTTAGAAGACGGAATAACCACAGCTAGTAACAGCCCATTCGCATCCCCTGTTCTACTAGTGAAGAAAAAGGATGGTCAATGGCGTTTCTGCATGGATTATCGCCAACTCAATGCCATCACCATTAAAGACAAATTTCCAATGCCACTGATCGACAGTCTAATAGACGAGTTACATGGTTCAATCGTATTTTCCAAGGTCGACCTCCGGTCAGGCTATTACAGGAAGTTTGTCTGAGGCTATGGCAGTTTAGCCAAACATTTGACAAACCTTCTTAAAAAGGATACTTTTCACTAAACTGATGAAGTTGATAACGCTTTCCAGGCTCTTAAAATGAAGCTGATAATAGTTTCACTATTATTTATGATTATCGCACTATTATTATCACGTTATTGTTAATGAATATTGTTAGTGGTGTAATTGTACTGTGCAAATAAGTTCTGTCTAAGAAAACTGATATTTAATAAGGACCGTTGTGACCGTCCAGTCTTTCCTGTTAACTTATTTGGAAAGGATATTCTGTCTAAGGAGTTTGCTATGCATTCTTTCTTGGGAATATTTCTGATCGGTACTATCCATGATCCACGATTAATAAAAAAGATAAAATATGGAAAATGATAGTTAAAATAATTATAAATTAGTTATAATAATTATGGATTAAACTATTACGCTTAGGTTACTAAACGTAATTAAGAAGATAGAAAATGTATAAATTAGATAAGTAAATAAAAAGGAAAAAATATATCAATTAAATATATACTTTTAATAAACATGAAATTAAGAAAAATAAACAAATAAGAAAGTTGTTAAGGGGTAATTAGTAATAAATATAAATACGGCAAATAGTAATACATAGAAATATGGTAAGAAGTAATAAATAGAAATACAGTAAGTAGTAATTAATAGACAAGACATACGATAAATGGTAACTAATAAATAAGGAAGTAGCGGTATTAAAGTTAGGACTATAACTAATAAATAAAATGATAATTGTTTTGAAGGTATTAACAAAGAAAAAGGATAAAGAGATAGACGTTCAGGAACGAGGGGCAATTCACAAAGGTAAGAAATAGGATGTGGTGGCTAGTAGAGGCCCTACATCGTGGGACTACTTTTATACTTTAGTGTACTGTATACTTCGATGTTTCTTATGAAATGAATATGAACTGTCATACATGCATCATGATAGGATTTATGAAACTGCTGACATATGCATAGCATGTTAATAAATGAACAAATAAACGTAAATAAGTGTACAAGAGGAAGTGGTAACACCCTTAATAGATGTATCTCCTCGACAGAGTGACGGTTAAGCCATTAGACTGAATAATGGATCCAACTTCCCTAAACTGATAGATCTCATACATTTGGACTGTTAAGTGAAACTAAAGTTGCATTAAGAGGAGATAGGTTCTTTTCTAACACGACTGCATACGCATTGCATACTCATACATTTTATTTCTTGTTGAGCTTCGATTCATGATATTGACCATGATGCTGGTAGATGTTATTACGATAAAAGGAGGACACATTGTCAAATGATCCATTAGGTTATTAGCTGGGTGCTACCTAGAAGGTTATGGCTCAAAGAATGTAAAAAAAGTTGTTTAAATTATAGTTATATTTAAATAATGTTTTATAAAATAATTTATGTTGTATTTACTAAAATGTTTTTAAAGAAATGTTTTATAAGTAGACTTTTATTAAATAATACTTTCATATTATTCTGTTAATTTACTCTGGTATTAAATAAGTCTTTTAAAAGAAAGAAAGTGAAAATTTTTATTACAAAATAAGAGGTTTTACAAAACAAGATGTTACGTATTTTGTTTATGAACTCTTTGTGATTGGGGTGAGGTTGGAAATATGCTCTGTTGGTTTTAATGAGTTTTACCGTTTGGATATATATGTTCTGGAGATTGTGGGTTTAGACTCTGTTATGATATGCTGTGTATTAAGTATAAATGATGAAAACTGTTAAGCGTTATGGGTAATGGAACTCAGTGAATGGTTGTTGAGGAAATGAAATTAATGAATAAATGCTATTGATTTTGAAAGTATTGAAGAGAAAGAACTTATGTGCTAAAACGCTTTAAGGACGACATATAAGTGATATTGTTTGTGTTTTTCTGAAAAGCCTACATCTCAAGAGTTAGGAATTGTATGTTGACTGACTTTATTAGATTTAAGTTCTTTATGTTAAGAATTCAGACATTGATCATGCTATTGTTCGAGGATATATAGTTGTGTGTTGCTTGTTGTTTTAATGACGTGTTTATTAGATTTAAGTTCTTTAATTTAAAGATTCAGTATAGATCATGCTTTGAGGATTATAGGATTTTGATACCAATCATTCTTTGAGGATTATACTGAGGATATAGAATTATATGTATTCACGAGCATTCATGTATCATGGTTTTTAAAATGATACAAAAATTATTTTAAGCATGGTTTTTAAAATGAAACGGATAATTAAGGGATATGTGCGAGTATATGAGTTGGCTGCCTCAAGCATGTGCCACGGGATGGCCGCCTCAGATGTGTGCCATGATAGAAGATGTGGGCTTGTTAGTTGGTCCTCGATTGATGTCGAGGCTGGCCGAGGCAACGGTGTGTGTGAGGTCGTTTAAGCGTTGATGCGCATGGCCGCTAGTGCGCTACGATTGTAGTCGGAGTCGTTTGTTGTGTGTTGGTGCGTACAAAGCAGCTTTCGGTTGTAACCAGAGCTCCTTATACCAGATGTGGGGTTGTTGTGCATTGATGTGCACAATAGCTAGCAGGTGGTTTAATCAAAGTCGAGTCTTTATCACATAGCGGGTTGTGAGTCCTCGATTAATGTCGGTACAGACCGACCAACGGTTAGTGAGACCGTTTAATCATTGGTACGCAAAGCCGCTACTAGGATATAATTGTAGTTGTAGCCGAGTGTTGCGTGTTGGTGCGTACAACTGCTAGTAGAGCTTTCAATCGGAGCCGGAGCTGCTATACCAGAGGTGTCGGGTCGGGGTGCATTGGTGTGCATAGAAACAATAAAACAGAACCAAAAAACAAAAACAAAAAACTACATATTTATTTTAAAAGCTGCATAGCATGTGCATTTCATATTTTATTTTATATTATTTACTGAGTGTTAGACTCATAGTTCAAGTCTTGTGATGTAGGTACATGTAATAACAGGTTAAGGAACAATTGATAAAAGATTTGCACAGTTGGAGGCTTGGCTGGCTAGGCTAATGGATTTAAATGAAAATGGTTTGTAAGGGTTTTGTAAAGTATTTAAATTGAAAAATGAAAGAAATTATTTATTGTATCATAAAATGCTTTGTTTTATTCATTTAGTCTTCCGCTGTGTTTCATAAAAGATTTTTCAGAAAAGAATTCTATTTATCATTTTTAAAGGGTTTTAATAATGAAATGTCTTCTAAAACGAGTTTTAATTTTACACAGTTTTCAAATATAACTCTCTTTTAAAAATGACACGTTTTAAGAAAGGAAAACTCGATCGTTACAACTTTACTATGGTTTCTCTTTTTGTGCCTTCAAATTTAAGAGTGCCTCTATTTATAGTTTTCTATAAAAGTCTTAAGCAGCGAGCGCTTGCTATATATATGTTAAAGACCCATTAGAGATAACAAAATAGGTGATGGACTTCTGCAACTTAAGTTGTGGGCTACTGCAATGGGCATCCGTACTTTAATCTGGTTATTTAATGAAGTGTTAATTTCAAACTTCAATCTCTGTTCCAGATATTTATGTCTCATATCAAGATATTCGTGCCTCATGTCCGGATGTCCATGTCTCATGTCCAGATGTCCATGTCTCATGTCCAGATGTACGCGGTTACAAATCTTTCCTTGTTTGGGCGTCCGCATATAAAAACTTTACTCTGGTCTGGACGGCTCCTACTGTACATTTTCTCTAGTCCAGGCATTTGCATGTTAAAACACCACTTTAGTCTGAACGATTGCGACCAAACATTTTCTCTAATTTTGTTCTCTATTGCATAGACTCAATAAATATGTTAGAACAATTAAATACCTATTTTCAATGTATATTTAATATACTAACTTAGAAATATCATAATCAAATAAGCACATTATCATCAAAACAAATACACTTAGTTTCTTAAGTCAACATGTATGTCCCTATTAACTTTGTAATGTAGGGAGATGTTTTTATTGAAAATGATTTATCGCTGATTGAGAATTTTCTCGTTGCATGTGAGAATAAATTTGGGATGTTGAAATAAAAATTATTTACAAGTTTCATCATCATAGTTAGCTATTCATTAACTTGATATTTAGATTCATGAGTTTAAATTAATTTATAATAGCTTTCACTATTTTAAATTTATCATTAAATATCATATTTCAAATGCATCACAAAATTCATTAATGAAAACACTAATAATGACAAGTACCAAAAATGCATATTGTCATTCATTTGAAATTTTATTGATACCAAATGCACCTCTAAGTTGATATCATGATGTAAGACTCTTATCTTATTGGTTTATTTAGGCTATTTTTAAATAAGGATTAGAATCAAACAAATCAATGACATATTAACTATGGCTTAATTTGTAGGAGATGAGTAAAAAAATAAGCAAGTTTGATGGTCATTAAAATTAGTCTTTTGAAGTCTAAACTCTGAACTTATTTTTGAAGAACGAAGCCAACTTACAAGAAATAGGAAACCTATTGATTGAGGTGAGACCTAAAATTCTAAAATGTATTTACATGATTGCCAAATGAATTTGGTATCTTGGAAGGTTAGAACTAGATAAATCAATATTCTGTATTCAACACTGAACCCAACCGAACCCAACTTATACTAAGGTCAATATTATAGAAAAAACCCAACCCCAGCTCTTTAAAGCCAACCAACTAGGGGTGTGTAGAACCGGCACGGAACTGGAGAACCAGACCGGAACTGGTCCTTTCGGTACCGGGTTGGTCCATATAAATAGAGGACCGGACCGGATCCGGTCCGGTCCTATCGGGACCGGTTCTACACGGTACCGGTCCTCGGTACACGGTACCATAGGACCGGTACTGTGTAGAACCGGCCATTAGCTGATTCCCCTAATTTAGGGCAATTGGCAGCAATGGCATTCGGCATTCGGCAATCCAGCAAGCAGCAAATAGGCAAATCCCAAGTCCCCGACCCCGACCCAAATCTGAAATCCCGATTCCCGACCTGTCCCCTAATCTCCTTCGGAGTTCGCCAGTTCGGCCTGCCTCAGTTCCTTCATCCTTGACCTCGTCGGCACTCGGCAGTCGGCACATCGCTCCACTCTCCAGCCTCGAACCAGCGACCAGACCACCGACGTCAGACCAGTGCAGCGAGCTCCGTCAGTCCGTCGACAACCGTCGCCAGCCAAACTCCAGACTCCAGACCATCGCTTCGTCCGTCGACACCAGTCGCCAGTGCCAGCTCCAAGCTCCGAGTTTCGAGCTCCGTTCATCTGCCACTGCCAGCTCCGAGCTCCGACCTCTGTCCGTCGCCACTGCCTCTGCCACTGCCAGCTGAGCTTGGTTAGCACTCTTGACTCAGACTCGAGTATACTCTGTTCAGTGTTCGGGCAATTTTTTTGATGAATAATCTGTGCTGGCAAAATTGATGGCTGAATTGTGAATTCTGTGTTGGCAAAATTGATGGCTGAACTGTGAATTCTGTGTTGGCAAAATTGATTGTGAATTCTGAATTAGTGTTTTTGAAATTGATTGTGAATTGTGATTGTGAATTCTGTGTTGGCAAAATTGATTGTGAATTAGTGTTTTGAATATTTTGATTGTGAATTGTGAATTCTGAATTAGTGTTTTTGAAATTCTGTGTTTTGAAAATTGATTCTGATATAATTTTACATTATATTATTTTTAATATTTAAAAAAACATAGTACTAAATCGATACCAGTACCAGAAAACTCGGTCCAGAACCGGACCGGGACCGGTACCTCAGTGGGACCGATACCGGTCTTCAACAAAGTAGCACCGGTACCGGCTGGTCCGGTGCCAGACCGGTGTAAACCGGACCGGACCGGTACCGTCCACACGCCTACAACCAACCCCCCTCAACAAACCCTAATTTTTCTGTGTATCTTTTCCTTTCTCATTCTCCACTCTCCTCGCAATCGCCACCCATGCTCTCAACTCTCTCGCTCCAACTGTCTCAACTCTCAGTCTGAAGTCTCGCACTCTCGTCTCTCGCGCTGATCCTCTGGACTCTCGCACAGTCGACAGTCAGTCTCTTGGCACTCTTGCTAGGTTTGAGCTTCTCTGATCTCTCTCTACAACACTAATTTTTCAGTGGCTTTGATTACAACACTAGTTTTTGCACTCTCGTCTCTCGCGCTGGTCCTCTGGACTCTCGCACAGTCGCACTCGGCATTCTCGACTCTCGCACAGTCGACAGGCAGTCTCTCGGCACTCTCGACTTGGCACTCTCGCTAGGTTTGAGCTTCTCTGATCTCTCTCTACAACACTAATATTTCAGTGGCTTTGATTACAACACTATTTTTCTATGGGTTTAAGCTTCTCTAATTTTCCATTTTGATTCTAAACCATGAAACGACCTAAGAGACCAATAAAAATCTACCCAAGTGCTAATAGTTGCACTGTTGCAGTGGGTTTGATTACAAAAGATTATATAAATGGCAAACAACAAATAATTATTTTTTGGTGTATACTGAATACTAGAAATATTGTTACTTTTGCTTGAGAATTGGGAGAAGAAATGAGTGTTGACTGCAGCGGTTTCTGAAGGCCGAGGAGAATAGCTTATCAGAATTGAATCATGGTGGTTTGGAAAGAATTATCAAATATATGAATGTTCTATTGACTTAGATTCTGGCGAAGAGCACACTTTAATTCTAATTAAATCTGAATAAGATACTTATACAGCAAAGTGAAACCCAGAAAATTATAGTTAAGAAAATCTCAATCCAATTATAGCACTAATTGCAAATTCCAAAAATAAAACACGTTCCTTTCAATCTCATTGGCATTGAAATTTAGGTTACAAAATTTCGGAGTTGCAGTACTGCTAGAATCACAATCTAATTGAAAACTTGAAAAATGGTCGATTAAACAAAACACTCAAAATGACTGCAAAAAGAAGGGTAGTCGTGTTGATATTTAAGATTTATTTAGTTGAAAAACACATCAAATTTATTCAAGGATTAGAGCATCAGTATGATGCAAAGCGAATTTAGAACGAGAAATAGAAAATGATTTGTAATAGCTACTTACAAATCAAAAGAAAACCACTAATGTTAAGACACATTTGCTCTCAAGAAGAATATTGAGAGACCACTTGCTATTTTTTGTGCATTAAAATAGACTGTCAAATATAAAACATTCACAACAAATTACTAACTTGATGTATTACATTTAATTAACATCCACAAAAAAATGGTGAAGAGAGTACAAATTATAAGAAATTCAATCTCTAGTTCTGTCGTAGCTGGCACCGTGAGATTGACAATAAATTCGTAATATACAATAATAAGACAAATATAAGATTTTGAAAATTACTTATTTTCATTCATTATTAGAAATTTCTTATGATACAATTTTTTCTTCAAGTATTGATTTTGTAGAGAACTCTTAATGTTTGAATGATGGTTCATAGCACATGTTATAACTTGCACGAAATATTCCCATATAAAAATGAATTAGCGATATATGACACATTTTATGAAGCGCATCAAGTCCATTCTTAGATCACAACTTTCTTTGTTATTAAATATTGTTATAACCAACATTAAATAAAAATAATAAATGTTAAATTTTAAATAAAATAAGCTTATCAAATGAGTACGCATTCTTACAATAATGTTTTACACAATTATGTGCAAACATTTCAATATCTCTAGAATATTAACCTCTACGAGATATCTTGCTAATCGCAATCATAAGTTGCATAATAGGATCTTGAGCTCCTATTTTCATCTAATTTTCTAATTTCTATATTTTAGTTATAAAATAAAAATTGAACTTTTAAATCATGTGCCTTGGATGAACGATGCATCGTTGAAATGAACGTTAATGATTTTTCTGCGTCCCAAAGAATAAGATAGTTGTACACCTGCATGTAAATATCATTAACATCTCTATTGTATGTCTTTCGATTTTTTCTAGTAAGAACTTTTTTTATAAATTTATAAAAGTCATATATAAAAATCATTCGACACGTTAGTCTTCTTTTGCAAAAAAAAATTGCAAAAGTTATCACATTAACTTGAAATTTTTTTTGATTAGTGAATACAATCTTGCTAGCATTCTCTCGTCCTGATGTTTTTTATCTTTGAATCAGCAGATAAATATGACATTAAATTCCTTCAAACATATTATTTGTTATATATATAGACACACATATATTCCAAATTTAATGAAACTTACGTTTTGAGAGATTTTGTAAGTAAACATCATTGGTGCTTTTGTCTTTGCACAATGTGTCTCACGAATCACTCCATTGAAGTTTATCTCTCTCGTGTATATATTTCATACACTTATTGACTCCCCCAACATATTAATCTATGGTAATGTTAAGATAAATAATTATTTTATAAAATAATTGAAATTACAAAAAATAAATGAACTTGAAAATATGACTCATGACGGAAGTTTCTACATTTGTCATTACTATTTTCAACCACTATTGGATTGTCATAACTCGTGTAGAAAAAGTTGAGAAAAACACATGTTCAACTTCATTTTTTTCTATTTTTTTGAAACAACCTCTCAAGTTGTAGAACATCCGTTTTATCTAATTTTTTAAGTATATGCCAATGATATTTTGCAACATTAATACTTTGGTATTCTAATGATGTTCTCTCTCTTGCGCAATTCCTAGAATATCAGGCTATTAATGTTGTGAAATATCATTAAAATATGCTTAAAAAATTAGATGAAACGTATGTTTTACAACTTGAGAGATTGTTTCAAAAAATAGAAAAAATAAAGTCGAATATACGTTTTGTTTAATTTTTATACTCGAGTTTTGACAATCTATTAGTGGTTGAAGACAGTAATGAAAAATGTGGAAATTCTTGTTATACGTCTTATTTTCAAATTCATTTACTTTTTGTTTTTTTAATTATTTTATAAAAATATTATTTATCTTAACACGAACATATATTAATATGTTCGGGGGGTCATTAAGTGTATGATATACATGCACGAGAGAGATGAAGTTCAATGGAGTGATTTGTGGGACACGTTGTGCATAGACCAAAGTATCAATGATGTTGACTTGTGTATTTTCTCAAAATTTAAGTTATCATCAAATTTTGAATAAATTTGTGTTTGTATACATACAAGATATAATATGTTTGAAAGAGTTTAATGTTGTATTTATCAATAGATTCAAAGTTAAAAAATTGGGACGAGAAAATGCTAACAAGTCTGTATTTTCTTATTTTGAAGTAATGTGATTTTTTTTCTTTTGTAAATGTGAATTTTATATTTCAATTTTTTTTTGCCGAAGAAGAATGACGTGTCGAAGGATCTTTATATGTATGACTTCAATAAATTTATGAAAAAAATTGTTACTAGAAGAATTTGAAAGACAGATAATAGAGATGATGTTTATATGTGGGTGTACAATCATCTCTTTCTTTGGGATGTAGAAAGATCATTACCGTTTGTTTCAACGATGCATCATTTACCCAAGGCTCATGATTTAAAATTCAATTTCGATTTTATCGACGAAATTGGATGAAAATAGGAACTCAAAATCCTATTATGCAACACATAATCGTTAGTAAAATATTTCATAGAGGTAATGTTTGGACATAATTGTGTAAAACTACTGTGACAATGCATACTTATTTGATTATTTTATTTCAAAATTTAACTATTTTTTATTTAATGTTGGTTATGACATATTTAATAAATAGAGAAAGTTTCTTTCTGAGAATGGATTTGATGTGTTTCTTAAAATGTGTTATGGATTGCTAATTTATTTTTATACATAAATGTTTCCTACAATTTACAACATCTTATGAATCGTTGTTTAAACCTCAAGAGTTTTCCACAAAATTGATACTAGAAGAAAAAATTACTTTATAGGAAATTTCATTAAGTGAATGAAGAGAAGTAATTCTCAAAATTTTATATTTGTTATATTGTTATATATTACGAGTTTATTGTCAATCTCATGGTGTCTGCGACAACACAACAAAACAGCTCTAGAGATTGAAACTCTTGTAGTTTGTACTCTTTTAATCATATTTTTTTTGTGGATGTTAATTAAATGTAATATTTCAAGTTCATAATTTGTTTTATGTTTGATGCGGTTTATTTTAATGTGCAGAAAACAGCTAGTAAGTTGTCTCTTAATGTTTTTCTTGGAGGCAAATGTGTGGTTTTCTTTTGATTTGTAAGTAGCTGTATCAAATCATTTTTTGGTTTAATCGACCACTTTTCAAGCAGTATTGCAACTCAGAAATTATGTTTTAACTTAAATTTCAATGTCAGTGAGAAGGAACATGTTTTGAATTTGCAGTTAGTGCTATAATTGGATTAAGATTTTTGTAACCATAATTTTCTGGTTTTAACTTTGGTGTACAAGTTCTAGTTACTTGTGTATTTTGTAATCATATAGTTTCCATTGTGTTTGATAGTTACGGTAGGTTGAGTTTGGAGATTTTGAGTTCAATCCCCAAAGTTGGAGTAAGAAGATGTGGTGAGATTCTATTCTAATATGCTTAGTCTTTTTGAATAGTGAAATATATGACAGTGATTCTCAATATTTTCCAGCTTGGCGTTCTGGGTTTAAATGTTTGAAGCAAAGTGTTTGGATGCATTTAGTTTGAATTAATCTATTTCTTCATGTTGAGTTGGTCTGAAAATTAGATCCATCGTCAGCACATGTTCAAAGTTTTGTATTAAGATTCAATTAAAATTTACTTGGATTTGAAAGTATCAAACCTATCTATTTATACAAGGTTGATTTTAATATATGTATTATTGACATAGAAGCATGTAAACTAGAAACCATATTTCCTATACACGTTTTTGAACTTGAAACGAGAAAATAATAGACACTGAGATATTTACGTGAAAAATCAAATCTTGAGCAGAAGAAATTGGTACAATGAGGTTTGAGTCAATTTAAGATATCTAATGTAGGCTGAACTGGGAATTGATATTAAAGGAATGAAATGTGTAATATGGTCCATAGTAAATGTGAAGGGAAAGATTATAAGTTGCAATCAAATTTCTTATGTTATCTTTACTTAACAACCAGGAGCAAGGCCCAAGAAGAAAATGGTTGATGGGAAGAAATTGGTGAGTACAAATATCAAGTCCATGTCCCATTCTTGGTTTCAGACTAGGCATTTAAGCAAAATAAAAATATGTGTATATATATAATGCCACCACCCCAACTGCCTCCTCCTACACCACCTTCTAGAACGGCTACTGGATCAAACCCAAAGTCTAGTCCACCACGTCACCCCACCCACCATCAAAACGCGTTTTCCTGTCACCCAAACACACCTATCAGCTCACCCACCTGCAAAAGCATGTCACTTTCTTGAGGAGGTTTGATCCTTCTGCGCCCCCCCAATCACTTTCTCCTTTGACAATTCTACACGCTATGCCTCCTCATTTCCTTGAAATTTCCTCCTTCACTCTCCACTTCCCTCCCACCCAGGCCTCTCCCCCACCCTTACCCTTTATTTACAGCTTCAGTCTCTCTCCCCGTTACGCACGCACGCACAGCTTTCAGACTGAGGGAGAAGACTTCGTTTTTCCAACACCCAGATCCAGTTTTGTTTATCTTGTATCAATATTGAAGTGAAGCTTTCTGGAGATGGAGAACAATCAGCAATCGTTTTGGAAATTCAGCGAGCAGCTTCGTTTGCAAAACACCAACCTTGCCAATTTGTCGATCAACGACTCGATATGGAGCAACTCCTATGTTTCGAAGAGGCCTCACGAGAGGCAAAATTTTGATCTCAGAGTTGGTGGGGAGGTCAATCCCGTGGCCAACTTGAAGCCTAAAACGACAGATCTGAATGACCGGTGGAACGGCAACTTGAAGCCAAGTGCACCCGATGTTAACGAGGGGTGGAGTAGTTTTAAGGGCAAAGATTCTGATTATAATGGTTTTAGTTGTGGGTGGAAGATTGGTTCTCCCCTTCCAGCTGGATCTCAGAACGGGGATGGAATTAATGGTGGGTTCACCAAAGGGATTTACTCCAAACCGGGATATCACAGTGATAACAACAACATCATCAGTTTGAAGGGTTTCAGGAATAATGGCGTGGGCGAGGAGGAACGCGGCGGAAAGAGTGGGAGGAAGAATGGCAACGCCAACAAGAAGAACAGTGGCGAGAATAATAATGAAAACAAGGAGAGTAAGAGTGGCGTCGACAAAAGATTCAAGACGCTGCCACCATCTGAATCTCTTCCCAGAAATGAAACTATCGGTGGATACATATTTGTCTGCAACAACGACACCATGCAGGAGAATCTCAAAAGGCAGCTCTTTGGTAGGCCCTACCGTCTCATCTCTTCTCTATTTGATTTTTCATTTCTGGTAATCTTATTCTCTGATCATGTCAAACAAGCACTGGATCTTATGTCTGCATGCGATTCTCTCCAGGTCTTCCTCCGCGATATAGAGATTCAGTTCGGGCCATAACTCCAGGGCTCCCCCTTTTCCTGTATAACTATTCTACTCACCAGCTTCACGGAATTTTCGAGGTTCCCAACTGAGTCCCCATTTTTGTTGTTATTTTATTTACTCACAAATAACAGAAGCGTTGATTCTTGCAAGTACAACTTTACAGGCTTCAAGCTTTGGGGGAACAAACATCGATCCGACGGCGTGGGAGGACAAAAAATGCGTGGGAGAGTCTCGCTTTCCTGCGCAGGTATATTCCTCATTCCACATCTTTTCGAGTATGAAGTCCAATCCGACTTGCATTTAATATAATTTGGGTGATGACAGGTTCGGGTTATTACGAGGAAAGCATGCGAGGCGCTGGAAGAGGACTCTTTCCGCCCAATCCTTCACCATTACGACGGTCCAAAGTTCCGGCTTGAACTTAACATTCCAGAGGTGAGACATAAGATCCGCTACTAACCTAACGCTTGTTGCTAAACAAGAAGATGAATCATGCTTAACCCAGCTTTCTATATTTTTCAGGCACTTTCCCTTCTGGATGTATTTGCTGATCAAAGCATGCCATACTTAATATAGGAGGAGGAGGAGGAAAAGCAAAGAATTCAGGTGGTGCCAAAAGTTAGAGGAGGAAGAAGGGGGAGGTCTATTTGCCTGCAACGATTGGAATGGGGCAGGAGCCTTGGTTAACTTTGTTGCTGGGAGTGTAATTAATTAAAATACAGTGATAATTAGCTACACTTGTATTGTTTGTAAGATGATATTATACGAAATAGGGTATGGAAATGGGAATGGGAATAAATCAAAAGAGCTTGCGAATATTCTGACTAAGTCGCCGGGAGAAAATAAGGCAGTGAAGATTTGGATCTTTGACCAAGTATTTTATATAATTTTTTTGTCTACAAAGAAAATTAAAAAGGAAATGAAAGAATCCTCAGCGCCCCACCGGTAGCTTACCCAAGCCAACACCACCTCAGCGGACGGAATAGACTCCTTCACCCACAAAAACCAGGAGATATTCAAGTTTTTGGAGTACATGAAGTGCGGAGAGAAGAGAGTAGAAAATGGGAGAAGGCTCGGACTTTGTTGTTTCTTTCTTCAAATAAGTGATCTCAAACAATATTTCGTGCCGATGGGTGGTAGAAATTGGTAAAATAGGACGCGTTTTCCTTGCAGTGTAACGCTGGAAACGTTGTCCTCGGTCAATCATTGGGTACGCCCGGAACTTGTAATAAAACGGAAAATGACCTGGTCTGAAATCAAATTGAATCACCAAACCTTTTTATTTTTAAATTAATTAGGCAATATAATACTTAAATGAAACATAAATATCCACCACCCAACCAACTCAGATAAATCATAAGTCCAACAATCACACTAAAATAAAGTTATAAATATAAATTCAGAATTAAATGTGCAGTAAAAGTAATAACTAAATTTCATTACAAATTTAAACCAACTTCCAACCTCACAAATAGTTTTTTTAGAGTTTGATGTGATCTAAATTATAGTTGGGTCAAGTCAAACTCATATCCAATATTAGGGTTTTCTATATTCTCTATATATTGATACTTAAGTCGCAAAACTTATTATACCTTGATTTTTTAAAATTGAATTTTTCCTCTGCCCATAGTTTTTCCCTGTAAGGATTTCCTACGTAAATCTTTGTGTCCTTATTTTCGCAATTTTCTTTTTTTGCTTCGCATTTGATTATCAATAATTGGTATCAGCGCAGGTTAAGTGTTCTAGTACTTGGATCGAACGATTTTTTGGATTTGCAATTTTAGTTGAAAAAGAAATTAAAAAAAAGGAAAAAAAAATTGGATTTTTTCCTCGTTGCCTATTGTCTTTCTTCACAGAAAGACTACTGCTCGCGTCGGTGCCATCTTCGCCAAGAGAGAAGAGCCATGCTGCCTCGATGAAGCAGACGCACAAGAGGTTATTGACATTCGACCATCAGACTCTCGTTGGCCGTTCCTCCAGACACAGCACATATGACGTTCTACCTCGCCGCCGTCCATTGAAGAGAAAGACACCCTTGCTCTACGTCCCAGAGGAGACCCGTCGTGTAACATCTCGTAACCTTTTATGTATAAAAATTTTCTTTTTCTTTTAAAACTATTCTAAAACCATTGCGTAATAAAATCAAAGTCATAAATATACAACAGAAGTCTTAATCTTATAAAACATACAGCAGAACTCTTTTACAATTAAATACCACAAATCCATTGTTTAACTAAACATTTAAATAAACACAATAACTTAAAACATTTATTTGAAGTCATAAAATACTTAAAAGCCTTTTAAAATATTTATTCCATTCCGTGAGCCATAACCACAAGTCAATGTTGCCAACAGCACAAACGCCCACATAGCAATACTCCATCAGCTATGTACTTTAACAGCTTTATCCATTCATTTGCTCATTACCTATATCAACAGGACTTAACTATGAGTTTATCGTTCAATACATGATATAAATGTAAAACATAGAATTCACATACAATTTCTATAATATTACATAAGGTTTTCTATTTCGTTTCTCTTTTACTGTTCATGTCTTTTATCGTTATTTCATGTCTTTTATCGTTATTTCATTTTACTTATATGTCGGGCATATCAAACCGGACCATATAAACATCTGTGTCGCCCATATCCAACCGGACCACAGTTGACTTCTGTGCTGGGCGTATCAAACCGGTCCACAGTCGTCTACTTGATATCTGTGTCGGGTGTATCTAACCGGTCCACAGTTGTTTACTTGATATCTGTGTCTGGCATATCTAACTAGTCCATAGTCGTTTACTTGATATTTGTGCCAGGCCTATCGAACCGGTCCATAGCTTGTTTACGTACATTTTATTTTCGTGTACTTTATGATTTCATGTCTTAACATTGTCGTGCACATACAATCCTATTTTACGCATTCCTTAATTGTATCCTTAAAACGTAATATGTCCTACCTAAGGAACTGAACTTAAATCTATAATCATACAATTCAAACAACATACGTTTCCATACAATATCATAACTTATGCATTTAATAAACAAACATTAAACAAAACTCTAATTTCCCGATATGTAGGTCCTTTCGGATAAAGCACATGCAAGAGCACGTACCTGAGGTCTTTAGCTTTAATAATTTAACGTTTTAAGATTCTTTCACAAAACCTATAATTATTGGCACATAAAACTATTAATAATTAATTTCCAATAACAAGATCCTCTAACTTTCCTAACTTCAACTAACATGCTCATACACCCATAATAAATAGTTTCCCATTATATCTAAACTATCATTTTATCCAATAATTACAACCCTTAATCCAATATTTATTCCAACCTTATCCATACCAATGAACTTCACATGATATTACTAGCAACCTAAACCAATAATCATATATTCTCATGAATATATAATTATTAATTAATAATACATGCTTGCAATAATTACACCAATATTTCTCCAAAAACAGAATATTATTTTTCACTTAAACATCAATACAATATAACTCATACATCAATAAAATATTTCTATTATCACCATCACTTAACCGAAAACAAATTGAGGAAACTAATACTTGAATGCCAAGGATTTCACTTCACAATTATTCTCACTGTTTCACACCCACAGAGGCATACGAAACTCTCTTATTTCCTAGCAGTTCTTTAACAACCAATAGAGCCCTTAACAGAACCAAAAATACCTTCACTGCTTCTCACAACTTTCGGCACCCATAATCTCCCATGAATTACCACTCTGTCACCTTTCTACAAAACCCACACTATCGCTCCTCACTTCTAATCTGTTCCTTCATAACTCAAGAAACTGCTACTTATTTCTCCTAAAACATGACTCTCTCACTCACGGTTTCACTTCTGAAATAAAACACTCTCACTAACACTTCCTTCAGAAAATCCAGACTCACAACAACAAAGCTTCAGAAGCACTTCACTCACGCCTCCAAAAATCGACAGAGTAACGCCACTCTTCACCATTATGAACTCACCTTACCACTCCCTTCCATTTATAGGCAACCACTATCCAACGTTTCTCTGCATAAATATAGAAAGCCAAGGGACGAAGCTTATCAATAACTAGCAACCTTATGTTTTCCCAAACGCGTAAAACTCCAACCTTTCAATCTTCAGGGGCATTCAATGTCATTAACAGGCAACTCAAAGATGTTCTAACGTATATAACATCATTCTCTCCAACTTCATACGTATTTAGTACTGTCTCCTACAATTCCAGACGTTACAAACGACACTTCGCTTCATCTTTCGTCGTTTAAAACTTCTCCAAAACATTCATCATAAATGGCAGTTGATCTTGGCAGCAGTTCTCTTCTCCAAGCGATTGATCGCCAATGCTCATACAAAATCAGACAACGTTCACGCCAATCGATTGACGCTGGTCGATCGCGCCTCACCGATCGACCGCCCTGATCGTCCACTACTTCTAAGCAGCACATTATTGCATAATTCTCCAGATTACTCTCAACGTGACACTTATTAACATTTTTACCCTAAATATATATATATCCTTAATCAACCTTAATTCACTCTTTCCACATATCCAACCCTCAACCAAAATATATCTTTCACTATTCCTCCTTCACATTATCCTTCATTAAATCCAATATGTCATATAATAATATATATCTTATACTTTCAATCTTAATATCCAAACATGTCCAAATATATTTTCTCTTAATATTCTCACAGACTATCAAACCAATTGATATCATCCAATATAACTTTAAATATCTCCAATTGACTTCAATCCTTCTCATAATCTAACTATGAACTTAACGAGGTATTATAATTCACTTATTTCAAATGCATTTCTTTTTACCAATATGTTTACTTGTCCAACTTAGCTCCCAATATCCCAAAATTATCACTTAAGTTATGTTTTAGCTCAACGAAGATTTGGGATATTACACGTCGTGCCATCGGTTAGATTTTCTGCTCGTCCGAAACAGCGAGACTCACTCTGTCACTGTCCCGAAAGGAGGTGTACGCCCATCCGCCACAATCTCTACCGTTTGTCTTCGTCCTTGTGCCTCGTCTTCGGTTATGCAAGGATTGACTTTTGTGTTGTGGAGTTTTTGTTTTTGCAATTGGAAATTTTTCTAGAATTATTTGGGAATCAAATCTTTGGAGGCGGATATTTTGGGTCAGATATTTGTGGGAAAATTTTGAAATTTTTAGGAGAGATGAGGTCGTTGAAATTTCATATTCCGTTGTTGGATCAGAATACAAGATTTCAGTTATGATAGATAAAGATGTGAGATGTTATCGCACAGATGGATTTATATGACGTGTTATTAGGGCTCTATAAAATGCCCACGGCTTGGAGTGAAGAGGAGAAACTTTGAAAGGATTGAAAAGCCCTATCTTTGATACATCTACATTTTTCAAATCAGATTTTGTAAGATGTTTTGAGTGAGAGGTCTGCTGCTGAGTTATGATTCAGATTAGAGCAGTTATGTATAAGAAAAATCTTGACTAGCAAGTTGCATTTGCAACAACGATTTTATTCTCATCATTTAATAGAAGGTGACTCTATTGAAAACCAACTGACCGCATTCAAAGAGTTAGTTTTAGATTTGGAGACTATGGGATGCAAGTACGATGAGCAGGATTTAGGGTTGATTCTACTTTGCTCGTTACTTGCTTCATATGGTGCTTTCAGAAATACAATTTTATACAGTAGAGAAAGTCTAACTCTGGAAGAGGCTTTTATCAAAGGAAAAGATGAAGCAGATTGTTGTTGAATTTGGGTTTCAAGGTGAGGGATTCGTATTTGAGATAGAACAAGAGAGTCAAACAACAAAAAACAGTGATAATGTTTAGAATTCGATGGGCAAATCAAAATCAAGGAACCGTGATAGAACCTGTTACTTCTGTCAATAGAAGGGGCACATTAAAGCTAAGTGCCGTAAATTGCAGAGTGAAATAAAGAGAACTGTTGAGAAGGGAAAACAATAGATGACATCTGGTGAAGTTGCTATCGTAGAGGATGAAAACTATAGTTATGAAGATCTTCTAATTGTATCAGAGGGAAACTTAAAGCCAAATAAGGATTGGATTCTAGATTCAGCTTGTTCGTTTTATGTGTTACAATTGAAATTGGTTTTCGACATATGAGACTGTTTCAGGAGGTGTTGTGTTAATGAGTAATAACACACCTTACAAGATAGTTGGTATTGGTACCGTCAGAATCAGAATGTTTGATGGAGTTGTGAGGACACTGGGTAATGTGCGACATTTTTTCGATTTAAAGAAGAATTTGATTTCGTTGAGTACTCAGGATTCAAAGGGTACAAGTACACCGCTATAGGTGGAGGTATAAAAATTAGTATGAGTGCTCTCAACATGTTAAAGGAACACAGAAGCTTTGCAAATTTATATGTGTTACAGGATTCTACAGTGACGGGTAATAAGACTGCAAAGTTTGTGAATTCACCTTCTAAAAGATTATTTTAGAAGACTTAGAAGAAGTCAGGTTCTCAGGTGAAGTTCAAGTTGAGATCTGAATCTACATCAGAGCCGATAGGTCAGCTTATTACATATGTTTAGGGTGATCCGGTCACCACTTTATCAACAATTTCAGTTTCACATCACAGTGGTATCGTCAAAGGCAAAACCAAGAGGAAATGCAAAGCTCCAAGTTGATAAGGTGAAACCACTTTAGTGGATTATGCATTGAGTGTGTTCGAAGGTATTGATTCTAGTGGGAGGGTCTTCAACATATTAACATGTAGTTCGTTGCGATATCTCTGATAATTCGGTGGTACCATGAAGGAGATGTGATTTTGTCTTTAGTGTGTCTCTCAAGTTTAAGCAGGGCTTAAACTTGATTGGTATTAATTGTTGAGTTGACCCTGCAGGGGTCCTTGTGGAAAAAGGAGATTATTTTTTGTTGGAGGTTTGCAGATTCGTTTGCCTTGCATTGGAATTTCTTTGAAGATGAAGATTATCAGAGTTTAATGTTCTAGATTCTTTTTTGGGGTGGGCTAAGAAGCTCGCATTGGATCTCTCATGTGAATTTGTGTCAATATGGAGATTGTTAGAGTTCAGTATAATCCACATTCTAGTTGGGCCGGGTCTGGCCAATATTCAATATTAGGGTTTTCTATTTTCTCTATATATTGATGCTCGAGTCACAAAACTCATTGTAACTTGATTTTCTAATAGTAAATTTCTCATCTACCCGTGGTTTTTCCTGGTAAGGGTTTTTTTACGTAAATCTTGGTGTCCCTGATTCCGCAAGTTTGTTTATCCGTTTCGTGTTCGATTCTCAATATATCTCTCAAAGAGGAATGAATATTTAAAGTGATAGTCTCGCCGAGCTCACTCATGCATCGGCTGTTGGGATATTCCAAATTAAAACTTGAAGGAAATGTCATTGGGATAAGTTGACTAAACTTAATAGGGGTATACTTTTTACATTTCATAATAATATTAAAATAAATTGGAGAGCATGTTGTTAGCCTTTCTGTTAGGCTAAATTTTATTTTGATGATGACTAAAATGTTGATTAATTTAATAAATCAATAAGTTGTATTTTATGTTATATTTTATATTTTTCGGATATTGTTTTTATCATTTTTATATTTATATTTATATTTGTGTATATTAGAAATACCCTCAAAATGAGTATTATTTATGTGCTAACATGTTTACTTGAGTCCATGTAGCATTGCATATCATTTTAGGACTCAGTATAGTTTGGGGTCAAACTTGGAGTGAAGGTGTGGACGACTGCGGATGAAGAAACTCAGCCAATTTTGTGCTCTGTTCATGCGGGTGACATGTGGACGACACGCGGATAAATATCATCGTTCGAAATCTTCCAGAGTTGGATCCTTTGAGTTTTTGGACGAGGCCAAGATGAGGAGATGCGTCCAAAAACATTTTCGGATGAAGTACAGACGATGGCGGACTAGCCCGGATGGTAAGCTTTTGAATCTATCCAATTTTAGGGTGTTTTTGAATGAGTCGCGGATGAGGACGTTTTGAATCTGTTTAGATTCTGGGGTCTTTCGGACGAAGGCAGACAAGGACGAAAGCAATCTGGAGGAAAATACTTTGGTCATGCGGACGACTAGAGGATGGGGACCGGCATCCGAAAAGTCTAGAATGTGCATAACGGCTATATTTCCAACAGACGGATTTCAACGGATATTTTCCAACGGCTTGATGCGGTCGACCAAAAACTTCTCTATTCATCCAAAAAGTCCACTGCCTATAAATAGAGGATCACTCTAAGCTCAGTATAACGAACAAAGAATCGTGGCGAAGCCCTGCCTAATTTATTACACGATTCTAATCAATGTGAGCTTATTGTAAATTCGATTCTTCTCACCCATAAACTTGCGAGTTAATATTGAGAGAATTCAGATTAGTTAGATTTGAGCTTTATCTATCAATTCTCACTTGTGCTTAATTGTAAAGGGTGATTTCCTAAGAATTCATCATATTAGCGTGACGCCCCGAAACACTCATTGGTTTGATTGAACGCCCGTAAGTTCAATCATAGGGTGACTCACCGTAATAGTCAAATTTAGGTTGATGACCCGAAATAATCAAAGGGTGACACCCTTAGAATTAGTCTTTGTAAAAGGTTTTATTGGCACCCGTAAGCCAATCGTTTAGTGTATCTCCAAGTGGAACTTGGAGCGTGGATGTAGGAGAGTTTACCGAACCGCGTAAACAAATATTGTGCACTCTCTCTAACCCTCTCTTTACTTTATTGCATATACTTTTTATTGTATAGTTTAATTATATCCATTAAATCACTTAGGGTTATTAGAGATTAAATATCACACGAAAATACCAGGATGCTATATTCACCCCCCGTCTATAGGTGTATATCGATCCTACACATGTGATATAAAATATTTGAGATAAAATTTATTTATAAAATAAATAGTAGGGCAAAAAATAAAACATTCCACTATAGTGTGTGACATATAGAAAAAATAGGCCCTATCATATATTATGAAGACCCAGTGAAAATAGAGTCACTCACGGACTCATAGTACACTATGCCATATGCATAAATAGTAATGGTGATACTCAACAATCACTAAAGCCGCGAAAATAAGACCATGATCAGGTTTACAATTTTGTGCCCATGGACACGGTACAGTCGATTGTCTCATTAGTCTAGTTAACACAATTAAGCACATCTTGCAACGGTCGAATGTGCATACATAAAACAAGATTCATTCACGAGTTGATCAAACTTTGTTTACCTGATCAAGTTGATCAATGAAATAATATGCATACTTAAGTAAAATATGTTAAGTGAAAAATACATAGTAGTACGAAAACGTACCAATCAACGTATCAAAATATAGTTTTATGAAACAACATGTTGCTAGACATAAAATTAAACCCCTACCACGAACTGGCCTACACGAAGTTAAAACCCAATCAACAGAATCCAAAGAAACCAATCCTCTCGTTATGCATTGGAACCTATCAAAGTTAGGATTTCGTAAAAGTTGATGATTGACAGTGATGAATGGCGAAATAATGAGATATGTTTCTAAGTTTTTGAAACAGAGTGTAGTTGATAAAGTTCCATATTTTATTAACCCGATTTCTTTTTCTTTTATTTTCAAGGGAAGTAATCGGTTGGAAAAAGTTAGATATTACAGACTTCACTAAGAATTTCAAGTAAGTTGATGTTGCTTGTGTTTGACTTTTTGGCCTACATCGACAGAAGAAAATCTGGTTAGATATTATGCAAGAGGAAATAAAATTGTTGCATGAGAACCACACTTACAAGTTGGATCAACTTCCAAAGGAGAGAAATACTCAAGAATAAATAGGTATACATGCTCAAAATTGAAAACAAAAGTTCATAACAAGATATAAGGCACGACTTGACGTAAAAGGCTTTGGTTAGAAAAAAGACAATGATTTTGTGAAAAAATTTTCACATGTTGTGAAAATTTCATCCATACAAGTTGTGTTTGGATTAACCTCAAGTCTCAACTTGGAGATCAAACAACTTGATGTGAAGACTGCTCTCTTATACAACGAACTAGAAGAAGAGATCTACATAAAACAACCAGAAAGGTTCGTTGTCAAAGGTAAGGAACATTTGATATTTATATTGAAGAAAAACTTGTATGGATTAAAGTAAGTTCTGCATGGTACAAGAAGTTTAATTTCTTTATGGTCAATCAATGATACAAAAAAATATCTTTAGACCATTGCGTATTTGTGCAAAGATTCATAAATGGTACATTCATAATCTTTCTACTTATGTTGATGATATGTCGATTCTAGGCCCAGACAGTGAAAAGATTTGCTAAGTTGAAAAAGGAGCCTAGTAAGTCCTTTGTGAAAGATTTAGACTGGCTAAGCAATATTGTGCATGAGTATTATAAGTTTAATGGGTATTAAGCTTAATTGTTTTGATGATGCATGACTTAATTATCTTTAAGTTATTTGTAAATTGAAAATATAATTATCATTTAGATCCTTGATCTTCATTATGCCCTCTAATATGGGTATTTAAATTTGCTAACATATTTGTTAAAGTTCATGTAGTTAATATTTAATTTCTTGAGACTTAAACCTTCAAATCAAGTATAACACGAAGTGGCAGTTGACCAAGGCAAAGTGATGGTCGATCGAAATTCTTCAGAGAGCGTGAAGTTCTAAAATCGACGAAGGCAATCGACCAGAGAAGAAAAATGATCGACCAAAATCTTATAGAGTGCTCGAAAAATCTGAAGTGGTAAAAGCGGTAGACTTGTACGAATGTCAGTTCACCAGAAATATTATAGAGAGCAGACTCTGTTTCAAAGTGCAGATCGCGGTTGACCGGTCAAATGACAGATTGAAATGATGTTTCCAAAACACGTTGAAGCAATCAACCGAGAAACGAAAATTGGTCAACTGGGTGCATACAGAAAACACATAACGATCATAAGCAATCGACCAAAATGATTGAATGGTCGACTGGTCAGCAATTTATGTGATTAAAACTATAAATTGAAGTACCTGCAAATGAGAAGATAACAAGGGGAGAAATCATGCCAAAAACCTGCAAAATTCACTTTTCAATATATCTCTACTACACCTGAGTGCTTAGCCTAATTCTCTCATTTCTTAACTTGAGATTAAACACCTTTGAGAGTTTAGGCACATTAGTTTGTATTTCATCGTTTTCAACTCCTACTTGTATACTTAAGAGATATTTGAAGGGTGACACCTCAAAACAGTCATTGTAAGACTTGATTGATGCTTGGAAGATCAGTTGGTTATGACTGGGGAGGTTATAGAATAAAGAAATCTTCAAGGGAGAGAGAGCTTTGAAGCTTAGACGTAGGTTAGATTGGCCAAACCGCATTAACATATCGTTTTCATCCTCTATTCCCTACTTTTACATTAAGTATTTTGATTGTATTTGCATATAAAATGTCAAAATTTACATAAATTCATATAGTAATACACTAATGAAAGAATTTACATAATCATACAAAAGAAAGAGGGCAACCTTAGATGTCTCCCTCGTGAATCCAAACGTTAAATGAGGGCAACCTCTTTTGTCAAAAGAGTGTCATCTTTGTCGAAAAAGGAAATCATATTAGAGTGATTTTCGTGTGTGGGGCTGTCATGATAAAAGGGAGGATGCTTGAGAATGATGTTTTTTTGTAAATCTTAAGAACTCGTGGTTATTCCCAATTATTTTTTTTTGTATTATTTCTCTGATATATTTTAATATTCTTAAAACATTTTTGTTTGCATTTGGCACCACATTACTTTTTCCAACCCACCAATAACACGTGCGATCTGCTAGGGTTTTCGTGTCATCTTGTCTATTTCTTCGTAACGTTGTGGATTTGATTTACACTTTTCTCTGTTTTGGACTTCCCTGCCCACAGTTTCCCATTTCCACTCCATCAACTTCAACATGGCTGCTGTAAAATTACATATTCAATCCTGCTTCCAGTTAGTTAGAATGTACATAGAATACAATGAATACCATTCCAATTCTATCTTTAAACCAAATCTTTGTACATGTTACTGCTCCAGGCCTTCACTTCCCACACGTATCAGTGCCACCACCTGTTTTGCAATCACTTTGTAAGGCCAACAACCATGACTTCACCTGACCAAAAGTCAGATCCAACAACATCAATCACCACCAACATATAAACTCTACTCAAATTACAACTTCACACCTGCATCATGGAGCCGCTCGAGCACTCGTATCTCAATCCCTGCTGAGTTAAGATATAAAAAGCATACTGCGTTTCTCCATCTTCCCGGATAACATTTGGAAGAGGGCCTACTTCAACAATGTCAGCTAACAGTGTAGAATCCTGAGGACTTAGATCTGACAATTGAATCTGTAGCTCATTAGCTACAATTTGAAGCTAATGCAATAAGATGGTCACCAAGTAAATTAGTTAGTTTAAATACCCGTTGACATCAAGAAGAAGAAAATACAAGGTCCGTGAAGAACGACAAAGCGGGGAAGCCAGTCATCAACGTCAGTGTCATCTATCGGCGGAGGCTCTCCAGGTAGAGCTGTCCACCTCTGTAGAAGAAAAAGAGGGATGCTCAAATAACCTCACATCAGAAAGAAAGTGTAATTTCCAACAAGTGGAAAGGGCCAGAGAAACTACAGTTCGTATATGTAAATAGCCAGACAGCCGAGCAGACCGCAAAATTTCATCTATATGCTCCAACCTGTTGAGACAAATAAATATATTCAGTATACTCATAGTGCTACCTTAAACAAGCCCTTAATCCACCTATGATTAACGTTAAAGAATAAATAATATGAAGGACACTAAGTTTCGAGGATTTTAAGGAAGCCAGAGAAGGTAAAGGACCCTCGAGAATTGTAATTAAGGACTTCACTAATCAACAAGTTAAAAATTAAAACATCACTCTCGGTCTAAGATGCAACATTCATGTAACCATAAAGATGAAAACGACAACTCCCCACTAAAGCACGCATTTCCCTTACCGAGCTTTTAGGTGAGCTTCCTTTTCCTCTAAGTCAGCAACTTCAGAACGAAGAGATTCTACTTGTGCAGCAGTCAACACAACCTGCAAGTATAAACATAGTATCCTGATGAAAACACAACAGAAAGGTGAAATCCAGATGAAGCTTGGGACTTACCTTCTCTTGGCTATCACTGCCAGAACCCCATGACAGTCCCCTTAGGCTGAACAGATTAAGCATGAATGCAGCGCTTTTCAGTTTTCTCCGGGTCCAGGATTGGCTATGGCCTATTCTAAACCATATCAAGAAGTCCAGAAATGAATAATAACTGAGAATCCGGATTCGTTTTACATCACTTTTATATATTTATTTCAAAGCAGATACCTGGAGGGATTATAAGCCGTGGGTCTAACAACGATGTTGTGTTATGAAGAGAGTTGGAAACAAGTTCTGAAATTTGAAAGTGATCTGGGATAACCTTTATCTTCCCCAAACCATCGTCCATGAAGCCACTCAATTCCAGCAAGTGATTGTTGTCTTTAACGAATAAGGGGAAAAAGAAAGAGATACGTAAACAAAGTAATCATCTGCTAAGAACAATGGCTGAATTCCTACTTGCACAAACAATCTCAATCTATTAAGAGGAACGCAAGGCAACACCTAATTTATGGTGCTAAGTCAATCAGAAAACTTAAAAAATAAGCAAAAATACTACCCCAATGGGCAGCTAATAGAAAATCAATCGAGAGAACATAAATATGAGAAAAGAAATAATTCTAAGAATAAATCACTTTTCCTCCAAGATTTAAAGAAACAAGTAAATTAAAGGAAAGACAACAGCAAGTCTTCGAGCAATTTGATATCCAACAAAAAGAGGGAAACAAGAAGATAAATTGCATCGTATGAAACGTAGTAAAAAACGAGAAAAAGTAGATCGACGAGGAGTAAGCAAAAGTAAAAGTTGGGAGGAGGAGAGGAAGAAGAAGTGGGCAGAAATAGAGGGAGGAAGAAGAAGAAGAAGAAGAAGAGGGAGCAGGCACCTTTTGGGGAGAGAGGGGGAGAGGAGCAGGAAAGCGTTTGACCACCATGGATGGATACTCCGAATGACCGGTAGAGCAGTAGTCATTATAAATCACAGTTCATCAATGCTAAATGACATAAATATCCTCGCTTGAAGTATTAAATTAAATATTTGCAAATTCGTTCATTCTCACGTTCCGTATAAGTCTGCATAGACTTTTTAATTCAAATTTGCATTGGAAATGATGAAGGCTTTTAACATCGTTTGTTTGTTAAAAACACCTTTCAAATACACGAGTTTACAAAGAAATTGAAATACAGCATGAAAATAGAAACTAATCAATGTTGGGAAACACAATATATTGCGTAGATAAATCTTTTTGTTTCAAAATAGATTATTTAGTTATATAATAATAAGTCACAAAATAAAAAATAATAATAATAAGATATCGAATTTAATGTGGGTAGGCAATGTGCCTACGTCTATGAGACCAAATTTTGATATGATATTTTACTATAAAATAATGGGTACACAATAATCATTTTAAAAATAAATTAGAAGAAACAATAACAAGTGCAATTAATCTCAAAATTCAATATTATCAGCAAACAATAGAAAAATAAAGCAAACTCACTAAACTTACTAGCAAGACAACTTGAGTGGCTTTGACTCTTCAATTATCAAAATCGGTAGAATTGTAGATCTCGTCGACACGAAGAACACTCTAAAAATCTCTTTTTATTTTTCTCTCTCTCTAGTAGTATCTCACTCTTTAATTCTCTTGATCTCTTTTTCTCGCTCTTCAATATTTTTTTTTTAAAACAATAACTTATTATATATATATATATTTATTATCTCGTTGGTTCATCTCAAAAAAAGAGGTGAAATCCAACAAAACTCCTTCTCCACCTCATGCGAAGGGCTCCACCATTCCCGTTGTAACATCTTGAGATTTTCTTCATTTTGGAATTTGTTATTATTTAAGGATCAAATTGGATAGATTATTGTA
>CM039486.1:23406337-23448333 GCA_022433065.1 Begonia loranthoides | reverse complement strand
ACAGTGATTTGTACTGTGCTATAGTGTTTACTATGCGTCCTCCCCTGGTGCGAACCGGGCTCTGACCCTCTCTCTCTCCCCTCCCCCTCCCTCTTTTCTTTCTCTATAAATAACATACACATTCTCATAAAATTTTCACCAATCTCTCAATTTCTCAATTTCTTCTACAATTTCTCTCATTCTCTCTTATTTTAAAATCTTTCCACTCATTTAACAAGGTATGTATTGCAATTTATTATTTACTATATTTTTATATTGTTGTTAATTATACGTGTATGTTTTAACAATTTTTGTACGAATTTTTGTAGGTTTCATATACGTGGAGCCGTGGAGGTGATCACAAAATTCACATCACCTACAAAATATTGTTTAGCAGTTGAATTTGTGGTATCACCGTATCAATTTATTATTTGAAATTTATTTTAAATATTTATTTGTAATGGATCCACGTAATTATAATATTGAGAATATTGATAATGATTTTGAGGAAAATAGGGAGTTAGATTCTGTATTTTCAATAGAACACTCATCTGCACAAGCATCCACTTCTTCACCTAAAAAAAAGGAGCAAAACGTCCGAGGTATGGAAACACTTTGAAATGAGAGAAATTAAAATTGATGGAAAAATAGAATTTAGAGCTCAATACAAATATTGTATAAAAAATTATGCATGTGTTGCCGGTAGTTCAACTAGCACACTTGGTAGACATTATCAAAAATGTCACTTAAATGAGTTAGTAAAGGACCCTATACAAAAATTATTAAATGCTAGTGGTAGTGGCATTTTTTCATATTCACAAAATAAAATGAGAGAATGAATGACAAAACTTGTAGCCCAATGCGAGTTGCCTTTATCATTCACTGATAGTGACGAATTTGAAAAATTTATGAAAGAGTATGATACTCCTAATTTTAAACGTGTTCCTAGAAGTACAACTAGAAATGATATTATTAAAATGTTTAATGATATGAAAAATGAACTAGTTTCATTTTTTTCAAACGCTCCCCCTTCAATGTCTATTTGTATTACCTCTTATTTATGGAGTGCATGTAATAATATAGGATATATTGTGTTGTAACTTCTCATTATATTGACGAATCTTGGCAATTAAATAAAAGAATTTTAGGATTTCGTAATTGTGAATATCCTCACACCGGTATTACTATTTATAGATATATTATAACAATATTGCAAGAATATTCTATTAGAGATAGGCTATTTAGCATAACTTTTGATAATGCTAGTGCTAACGATATTGCTATTTCTCATTTTAAAAATTATTTTCAATTAGATACTACTCACGATTCTCTTTTCCATATGAGATGTGTATGTCATATTTTGAATTTAGTTGTTAAAGATGGTATGAGATTTATTCATCTCATATTGAAATAATTAGATCCGCAATTTCTTATATCATTGCATCTAGTTCAAGGCAACAAGAATATAGAGATTTTTGTAAAGCCGCCCAACTTAAACCAAGAAAATTAAAAATCGATGTAGATAATAGATGGAATTCAACTTATTTAATGTTGGAAAATGCTAAACCATATTGGCAAGTTATTTGTGCTTTTATTAATGAGAAAACACAAAGTATTAATCTTGATAAATCTAGTTGTGATATAGCTAATACATTTCTTGATTTTTTTAAAACCATTTTATGATGCTACAAATGAATGTTCGGGAATTTATTATCCCACTTCTCATATTGTTCTCTCAATCTTTGTAAATTTAACCGGTAATTTTGCACTATATGGACAAATGGATGAATTTAAAAATATACTTTGGAAAATGGAAACAAAATTTAAAATATATTGGCTTGACATTCCTCTTATTTTTTGTTATGCATGAATTATAGATCCTAGGTATAAATTAAAAGGGGTGAATCTCATCATTAATAGAATTTCTAATAATTTATGTACTACTCCTTTAGATTCTCTTGATCAAATATCTTATGGAATCGTTAGTTTATATTCTTCTTATGAAAGTAAATATTCTAGTTTTAGTCGTGCACGTCCTTTTTCACATGCTAGTTCTAGTAATGGTGGTAGTAGTTTAACTCCACAATATAGTCTTCATGATATTTGGATAGAATTAGATACAGATGTTGATTCTAGTTCCATTCGAAATGAACTAGATCTTTATTTTGAGACTCGATTTCCCATTTCTCGCGATAAGAACTTTGATATTTTAAATTGGTGGAAAGAGCGTTACACTACATATCCTATTCTTTCTATAATGGTACGTGATCTACTAACACCTTCGGTCTCTACCGTAGCATCGGAGTATGCTTTTAGTGCAGGTAGACGTGTGTACGATGAACGTCGACGAAGACTTGTACCCAACCTTGTGGAGGCACTCATTTGCATTAAGGATTGGAACGACGCAATTACGAGAAATCAACAAAGAGAGGACGAAATACTAGAATATTTCAAAATTTTGGATGTTGAAGATTAGATTTTTATTTAAATTTGGATGTATTGTAATTTGTAATTTGAATTTTTAAGTATTTTTTTAACTTGTAATTTTATTTGACATTATGCACATGATTGACAATTAGATGGGTGCCAACCTAGTTGGGATGTATCTAAATTGTAGTGATGCAAGTGTCAAATTGATAATGAATGATTTTTTTTATATATATATTTGTCTCAAATTTTTTTTTTTTGTAAACAAATAATAATATAACATATTATTAATTGATAATATTCAACAAATAAACAACTTATTAAATCTAATAATATTAATCATCATCAAAATGTAACTAAAATTTAAATATATATATATATAAGATATTTATTTTAAATAATTTTATTTATGTATGTTGGGCTCGTTAGGCTCGTTGTGCTGGCTCGGCTTGGCTCGTTAGGCTCGTGGCTCGCGAGCCGGCTCGAGTTAAAAATTTTTTGGGATCAGCTCGTTAGGCTCGCCAGGCTCGTTACGCTCGCCAGGCTCGGTGAGCCAGACCTTCACAGGCTCGGCTCGGGCGGCTAGTTTAATATCTCTAGCCGAAGGCCACTTAAAATCCCCCTCTTCCCATTTAATTTCTAAACCAAACCAGTGAACTGCGTGAACCGAACCCGAAAGCCATACCCGAACCGATTTTTCCCTCCAACTCCATTTAATTTCCCTTTATTTTATAACTAATCTCCTTTTATTTAATTTTATTATATTTAGTTTAATTCCAATAAACCCAATAGAATACCCTTCCAATTTAATCTTCATCATCATCCAATAAATTCCCCTAATTTATAATTTAACGAATACGTCCTTGGTAATATCCCGATAATTATCCAATAAATCCAAAAATCTCCAAATTCTTTCCAATTATTCTTATTAAATTTCGATATAAAAAGTCGGGGTATTACAGTATCTCACTACTAGGCCTACTCATTCTCAGAAACAGAAATAAAAGAAACAAATGGAAGAAAGAGAAAAGAAAGAATGCGAGAAAAAAAGCTGAATTGATTTTAGCTTTGCTGCTGTTGTTTACTTATTGCTATTGACGATGGGTTTCACGGGTGATTGAGAAATAGCCCACTGTTAAACTGTTTAAATTGATAACCTAAGAATGTGAGGATTTGGATACCAAGTTGTGGATTCATAATAGTATGTATATAGTGGCTTCTTGCTTTTGATATTAAGTGCATGATTTTTGAATCTTGTTGTTGCAATTGGAGAATAATGTTTGGATTGCCACCACTTAAATTATGAGATTTTGAGAAGTAATTGTTGTTCTTGTTTGAGGATGTTGAGTTGTAGTTGCATAACAGTAAAAGAGATATTTGATTTGTTGATTTGTTTACCTTCTATTCTTTCTTTTATTAGATGGATTCTAGATGACGTGGTGATAAATAGAGTATTGATATAAGCACGGTTGTTTACAATCTTATTAGTTGATAAGAGGCTGTTAACTTATTGGTTAATGCACTGTTGATTGTTGTGAAAACTAGTTCACGATTTAATGGTTGGGACTGATAGACATGGTTAGTACATTTTGGATTTTTACGAAGGGATAAAGTTTGAGAATTTTTGTTAGGATTCTTAGATGAGTCGTTATACGTTGGTTAGGCTCCTATTCCCAGTATAAGACTCTTCTACTTATATTCTTGGAATTAAATTAATGAAGATTGCCATGTTAATACATTTGTCAAGCTTGAATGATTTTAGCCAGTATGATACGATTCCCAAGGAGACATTTCTTCGTCAACAAGAGAGAATGCCAAAAAAAAGTAAGAATTTCTATATCTTTTACATTACACTCAAACTATTTATATAAATTAGTGTTACACTATCTATTTTTCTCTTTAAATCTTTTTCTAAAACAACCATTTATCTTTTACTTTATTTTATTTTTTTATTATCTTGAGCCAATCCAAAAAAAAACAACCCAATATCTAAATATGTAATGCTTTGAAAGTGGATTCTGGTGAATGATGGGTCGCATTGGAACCACTCACTTAATGGAACAGAGCACTTCAGACAAATCCCGGATTGCATATACAAGACTTAAATAACATCTCTAGAGTCCGATCGAGAAAGAAAGCATCATAACATCTCTAGTGTCTGATCGAGAAAGAAAGCATGAACTAGACGTGATTATATCTAATACCCCAAAACTCACTGGCGACGCCTCTTCTTTGCTAGATTCTCAAACACCTGGCGTATATCCTCAGTCGTGATCGGCTTTGATGCATCGTATGACTCCTGCAAAACCAAATATTCATGTGATGACAGGATGTGATCTTGTTTCCCACAATAATTTATAGTCAAGAAGATACCAGGAATGCTCGCATCTCATCCTTCATGTCTGCAATGCCATTCAGAACCTCTATTTTCTCCACATGACCAAGATTATCCAGCAAACTTAACTCAGCTCCCTCCTGTTGTTGCAACTTTTCTTCTCTCTTCTCCTTCGCAATCTTTTCGTACTCTCCTATTGAATCCTCCTTGTCAAGCAAAAAATTTATATTCTTCTGGTTGTAGCTAGTCGTGCATTTTCCACATCTGCAGAGAGCATCTCTCCAGTTCTTTGAAAGAAACATTGGTTTGCTCTCTAAAACGGGGGAATTAACTTCATGAGTAACACCAAGAACACATGCTGCACTTTGACTGCCATTGCCACCACATTCGTCGGGACTTTTCACCTCATGAATCTCTTCTTTTAAAACTTCCAAATCAAGCACACACTCAGATTTCACACTGGAAGTAGCCTGGTCGCGATCAGCAGAATCATGACAAGTGGTAAGACTAGCAAGCTTGCTAATTCCACTCCCACAAGGACTGTCCTTCAAAACAATTTCATTTTTACTAATCTTTATAGAATCATCACATTTGATCCCTGATGCCAAGATGTCTGAAGGATACAGTCTCAAAAAAGAACAAATTTCAGAACATGCCCCACATATAAAATCCTCATACAGAGGCTCCCCTTCCTCGTCTCTAGGAATCTGTGAAACAGTAAATGCCAAATTATCATATTATAAGTGAATTTCAAATTAATTACAGAAGAAAAGCTAGCTGCCATTAATGAATGAAAATAGTCAAAGGCACTTCAGGATGAACTATATAATCTTTCAGGGGCTTACATAACCTAAACTGTAACTTCCATCTAAATGAAACAATAATATTAATACCCCATTGACAGGCCGGGAAACCCACCTCAGGAATAGGCTCAAGACAGAGATGTTCTTCATGGAACCAATCCTCGCAAACACAGCACTGTATCATCTCTACTTGTTCTTCAACATCTGGATCAGGATAAGGGCGATTGCATGTGCAGTATAACCCTTTGAAATTATGATTATAAGAATTCCCAACATTTTCTACATCTTTGTTTGGGAGAATCTTGCAGAAAACCTCTCCAAACTTTGAATTTCCACAGTCACACCTAAAGTTTCTCTTCGTCCAAAGTTCCACAATCTTGTCAAAAGAAACAACAAAACCACCAATAAGATCATGGATATATAAATTCCTGGAAATAAAGCCTTCTCAGTAAAAGGCTACAAAATGTACTAGAGGGCACTTACGACATACTGAAGTCAGATAAACAAGCATACCAAAAAAACACTACAAGACTTGCATCCAGTTAGCTTCCAATAAAATTACCGTGGTAGCTTAACAGACAATAGGATGCATACTCATTTTATTGAACCCGTTCATATTCATAATTTGAACAAATCTAGTACAGGACCTGAATCGTGTTAGGTTCCACTAACACAAATGTGGTAGCTTAATAGACAACACTACAGGAGCACAGGGGAATGTAATTCTTATTTTGTTTAACCAATTCATATTCGTAATTTAAGTAAATTTAGTATATATGGTTCCCTGACCATGCAAGGATAAAATTCAAAGATATTTAACTCTTCACAACCAGATTCGTATGAAATTTCAGACCAAGAGAAATGCCATCATTAAAAGGAATATGTCAAGACAAGCTACAACAAGATCCACACTTCGTGTAATTAGCCCCCACACAAACAAAACTATAAATGCAGACTGTGAAAATCACCTCGTGACCGTCGTGGCAAGACAAGCTGCAAGCAGTGCAAACTCCAGCCATCCCATCAGGGTTGCAAGTGAGACAAGAGAAAATGGCCTGCCTTTTCATATAACCTTTAGTATAGGTACAATCCTTTCCTTCGTCACCCCCTAAAATCAAATCTGCTTCCTATCACAACAAATAACAAAAAAAATGGAGAGAAATTATTTGTAGAACCCAGTTCTAATCCAATGTCAACTCACACATAGGCACAGAAAGGCAAATACTTAAAAGGAAGTGTAGGATAACATGTCCATATAAGGAACGCCCAAAAAGACTTTGAAATCCTTTAGGATAACATGTCTAAAACTATGTGTTATCAAATCGTTAAACCTGCCCCCTGATCAAATTGTTAAGAGTTCAAAAAAATCAAACAATTGAGAATTGATGGAACCCTATGGACAGTTTAAGATAGTGCTTCAAACATTTGAAGAGCTTCCTTTCCAGGCAACTAGAAAGGTCACTTGGAACATACTACACTCAGGTAGGGAAACCTGGAGATTATGACTTTTCCATAGCCAAATATTATTAAATTTCATAATAATTGCAAACTCTCAACCTGAGAACTAAATAATACTATATCCCTAATCAAACTAAACGCATAAACCTAAATAATATATATATTAAAAAAAAAAAGACAGACCAGCTCCTGTTCCTCAACTTCCTGGAGGTAATCCTGAATTGAAATTGTGGGTTCGGTTCCATCGTCAAAAGTTCCAGCCATAAGCAACAAACTTTGAAGTATCCTTTTGGAAATAATCCAATTTCAGTCGTTGCACGGAATCCTCGATCTGATTCTGAAATTCAACCAAAACGAGAAGAGGGGAAAATCAATAGAAGAAACCAACAAAGCTAAGCAAAATGAAAGCGTGAAAAGAGCTTAGAGAGAGAGCCCATTGCAAGAAAACGGGTGTGTTGTAGGAAGGCAAAAGAGTGTGGGAAAGAAAGGGAACCTAATTTTGTGGGAAAGGAAATTGAGGGGCGAAGGCGATGGAGGAGAGAGATGAAAGGGTAGGGTGGGAAAGAAATGGAGGAGGGAGAGAAGGGTAGGGTTTGGGGAAGGAATATTTTCCCGCCATGGTCAGCCGAAGAGAAGTCTATCCTAAACTCAAAAAACAAATGTAAAAACGGGTTCCCTCCAAGTTGAATTGTTTGTAGTTTGTACAATAATTAGCACCTCATGAATGCCCAAGCATTGAACTAAGATACAAGAGTACAGTGTAAAATACATGATTTTGTCGATTTTGGGCTCTCGTACGAGTTTGTTTTTGGGTCAAGACCCTATTTTCTCAACAAAAAACGCGTCATACAGGCGGCGAGGGTGGATACCCACTTATAAACCAACCCACGCCCACTCTCACTTCCACTTTGGATGCAGGATATGTCATGGTTTATTTTGGATCGAACTACAATAAAACTTTCTTGTCATTTATACATGAATTTTTATTTGCCATAGTTTTCAACGATCTTAGTAGAAGAATATAGAAAAAATTTGCACATCACCATTAAAGGACAGGAAAGATTGGTGGGTTATCGTATTTCTAAAGGGAATGTCTTGTTTTCCTTCTCGCTTTTTTCTTGTCTTTGCTTCTGACGCTGGTTAAAAATTTGTTCAACATAGATCGTCGGTGACGGTTGTTTCATGATGCACAATGTGGAGGTAGAAGAGATGTTGGTTGGAGCATACTAAAAAAGGAGGATTTGATGCATAAATACACTCAATAAGCTTCATGTCATTTCTCTTATTATTTTAGAAATGCATGTATAGATCCAAAGAACAATCGCCCTCTTTTTTGGGCCTCAATAGCTATTTGGGCCTAGTACCACCAAAGTCATGTCTCACTCTCGTGACTTCGCCCTTCCATCTCCGTTTTGGCACTTAGGCTACAGTCCTTGAAGGCGGGGACGATGGAACTAGGCCTCATGAGATCACATGATGGTTGATCCCTTCTAACTCCTAATTCAATCCCCACCCTCTCTCATTCATATGAAATGCCCGGATTCACGCTGCGGAAACACCGCTAAATTCTCAGCAAACTAGCGCCGGCGCTGATATTCCAGACGCCGACGTGATTGCCTATGCCTTTGTTCCAAACACGGTCCATCAGACCACGTCCGCTGCTTACCTCAACCCAGATTAATTCTTTAAATCTGCCCCCTTCTTGAAACGGGTACTCCTGTTTTTACGTTTGTCTTCTCCTTACTTATGCTCCGTCCTATGTCTAGATAGGTGTCTCAAGTTCTTTTATTTCATTTTTTTGGACCTTTGCTTTTCATTTTGTCCTTCCCTCTCTCATTTTGTTGTTTTTTAGAGGAACATCGATGGCTTATAGGCGTAGCCTCTCTCTGAGAGTTGGCACCGTAGCGAGAAGATACACCCCATCTTTCAGTTATGCACTCAGTGACGACGATCATAGGAATGAGCATCAATCTTTGGACTACCATTTTTCTTCCAGATATGAGAACCAATATATCGAAAGGAGGTACTCGGGAAATTTCTTTGAGGCATCTGGGTTTACTGCATTTCGTCACAATTCAAGGCAGAGACCTTTCTCTCTTAATTTAGCCGCTGGTTCCTCGTTCTGTCGCCATATGTCAACTTCTATCAGTGAAGGGTCTGATAAGATGGAACTAATGACTGATGTTGCAGAGATTCTATCAGATACGACTGTGCAAGTAGCAGCTTCCCAGGCAGCTTCCGTGAATGAAGTTGCCGTTGCTGCTGCAGATTCTTTCCTCCCTGTCAAGGGTTTGCATTACTTAATAGATGCTGTTCATTCGTTCACTGGATTAAACTGGTTAGGATTCTCACTGTTTGATTAATATAGTTTACTCCGCAGACAGTGGATGTACAGACTGCAGACTTCATAAGATACACTTAACAATTACGTAAGGCTAACAGAATTCAAATATCATTTAGAATTTAACTGAAAAAAAAAAAGAATTGGAATCATGGTTGAAGAATTACAAGTAACTAAACAAAATGACATAATACATTAGAATATGGTATATCTTAAATTTACAATTTTTTTTATAAGAAACATGCTGATGTAAAATATGTACAAGGCAGGGATTACTAATCACCATCAATACTTAGAGAGTGGTGCTGTGAGAAATAATTCAGCATTTTGGATCTATTCTTTAGTAAATTGTGAATAGGACTGACTATCTTGAGCTAAACATTCAATTATCTTCCATTGATTTCCAAATGGTTGATTTAAGTTCATGCAAAATACTGTTGAAAGTGGGGCACTTAGTTTGTGCCAGTTTATTTTAGTTTTGTAAATTCTTTTCATGTGCTAGAATTTTCAAAGGTGTTCTCAATCTACTATGCCATTTACTTGTGAATTTCATTTTCCACGTGTGCTCTTTCAAAAGGATACAAATATTTATTCTCTTTTTTAGGTGGGCTTCCATAGCTATAACTACCATTTTGATACGAGGAGCTACACTCCCACTGCTGATAAATCAACTTAAAGCTACTGCAAAGCTCACTGTATGTCCCTTTGTGATAGTCTGAGATATAAATTTTTTTATGAGAAATGATGTCTGTAAGTCTGAGATATAATGTACACTCTGCAACACATATCCATAACCATGAAGTATTTATTCAGATAAGGCAACCTTCTTGTTAATTCCTGATTTTTCTTCAAAATTGGTTGCTTCATTAATGGTTCTTATCTATTCTGCAGCTTTTGAGACCGCACCTGGAGGCTTTGAAGCAAAATATGCAAGATAAGGTATGTTACTTGGTTATTCTCTAATATATACTATCAGAATTTGTTAGGGTTGCGAGGCTACCTAAAATGTATTAGTATAAAGCCATGATGGTATAATTATAGCTACAAGTTCTTATCTATCGCTACTATATTTTAATGTTCTGTCAATGTCAGTGTAGTTGCTTTTTTTGCATTATTAGCTAATTGCAGCTGCTTTCTTTTCATGTTAGTTAATGCATCATCCTCGGCTCCAAGGAATTTTTTTGTAGTTATTTATTTATTGGCGAGGACCTACTCTAATACCATATCCCTAGGATGTATTAATCTTTCTTGATGTCTTAATTTTTATTTTGTCAAAGGATAAACAGGAATTATACCATGTCTAATCCTGAGATGATTCTTTGTAAAATATTTAGTGTGCATTTTCTTCAGGGCATGGACTCGACCGCCACAACTGAAGGTCAACAGCAAATGCAAAGGCTATTTAAGGAGTAAGCTATATTTCTATTGCACATTTTGGAATTACTATTTGTTTCTACATATCGGTGATGAATTGATCTGTCATTTTGGCCAGCATATACTGTGGCTGCCTTTATTCCAATTGGATTATGGCTGTTTGTAATGATTTTTTTTTTCAATTTCTCAAGACTTATTTATCAAATTTCTGTCTGTATACTGTTTTTTGTTCTCATTGATTTGCACAGAAGACTCTCGTGTGATATGTCATGCTTGTGAAAAACTTGAATCTAATCAAGTTTGAGTGGATTTATTTTTGTGTTTGAAATTATCTTAGCATTTTAAGTGTGGTTTTGACTTCGCAGATATGGTGTGAGTCCATTTACTCCATTGAAAGGAATCTTTCTACAAGGCCCTCTGTTTGTTTGTTTTTTCCTTGCTGTAAGATATTTCTTTTAATTTTAACTGAAAATGATAAATTTATTTGTAATGTCTTCTCTGTTATAATTCTGTGACTATATCTCTGTTGTTAACAGATATCAAACATGACAGAAAAGGTGTCATCCTTCAAAACTGGTGGAGCTTACTGGTTCGTAGATCTCTCTACTCCAGATAGTTTCTACATCCTTCCAGTTTTAACAGCATTGACCTTCTTGATCACCGTGGAGGTAGGCATCTTTGGCTAGAAATCTCCTAATCAAATTCCCTTGGCTTTTTACTAGAGAAAAATAATTACTTTCTTTTGATGACTCACTGCATCCGTAATGATGATGTATTTTGCATTATTTTTCCCTCACTTTAGCCCATATGGCTTTTTCATATTCCGATTTTCAATCCACCATCTGGGAAAGTTAACAGTTTTACTATAGATAAGATTCAAGACGACAAGTTTTGCTCAATTATGCATGGGAATGTTTTTACATGATGTGGTTACCGTTAACAGGATGAGGGATTCTATTTTCCAGCATTTTTGACCTCATTGAATTTGATTGATCAGAAGTTGGAACTAGGAAATGAGATATAAGCTTCACTTTTCAAAAATTAATTTGTCAGTGTTTATGATTATTGATCTTCTCCTGAACATTTAACTTAGTGTGAAGAAATCAGTACTTATTTGTGTTTTCTGTGTTATAAAAAGTAAAATAGAGAAGATGGATGTTTGGGGGTTTTATTCAAAACTGCATGAGGCAAGATTACAAGATCATGTAGAATAAAATCAAATTTCCGGGTAACAACGGATTAACAAGGCAAGAGAGGAAAATAAATTAAAAGTTTGAGAAGAGAGGAAGAAGAGTAGAGAAATCTTGGAAGAGTGGCTGCAGCAAACATTTTATCTCCAAAAACGAGTGACTTCCAAAGTCTCAATGCTAATCTTTATACAGTTAAAAAACGAAGTCTATGAATCCGATAAAGTTAATAAGCTTTACGCAAGTTCCTTAAGACAAACCATAAAAAAATAAAGTATAGGTAAAATAACTTAAAGTTATAATTAAGTGCTGCCCTCTTCACAATACCTCTAACGCAAATAAGAGTTGAAATACATTTACAAGCAAGGAAAATAAATTTACTGTTATTATAAAAGCCTCTCACTTAAAATGTGGCCATATGAAGCATCTCAAATTTTAAATGTTTCCTTGTTATCTTTTAGGGGTCTATATAAAGATGCCATACTAATTAATCTGAATAAGGAAGAAAATTATTTCAATTTAGCACATTGGACTGGAGCACTTGTTTCTTTGAGTTGTGTATTCTTATTCTCCCTCTACCCTGCTGTCTTCCTATTTTAATGTTGTCGGGTAGCTATGCTAAGTTGGATCATTCCTTTTCCCAATCAAATTCATCTCATTCTTGGCTTTATTTCCTCTACATTTAATTTCCACTCAACACTACGACTCAGTAACAATTTCTTTTGGCCTTCTTTTCCGAACATTCTTTGTTGCTTTTTTTTGTCATTATTCTTCGCTAGATTATCAGTTTAGGCTTTTGTGAGTTGGTTTGCTTCTCCTATAATTGATAAACTTCCTCTACTATGAATCTATCTGCGCAGAAAAGGGGCTACTTGTCTCCTAGACTTGAATTCAATAACCTCTAGGTTATCTAGTGTATGTGACGACTGAGTGACCAAAATTATTTAAATGAATCTTCAAACTTTCTTGAAGGGCAAAGGTAAATTTGCCCACTTGGCCGTCAGTGGTCGATGATCCCTTCCTACTAAATTGGGATGAAAAAGAATTTATGATCATGTTTTGGCTATAGAATAGCTGGCATTTCGCAGGCATGGCAAGTGGTGCAGGCACGGAGGAAATTTCCATGCACTTTATTAGTGGGTTACCGAAGCATGAGGGATTTGTACTATATATTTAGTGGTGGATAGATTGAGCAAGTATGCTATTTTATCCTATCACGCAGTATAACTGTGTTCATGGTTTTTTTGAAGGAAATGTATAAGTTACATGGTTTTTCTAAAACTATTGTCTTCGACAGACAATTTTACCTGAGTCTATTTTGGACAGAATTATTTGGGCAGGAAGGTTCATGACTGCATAGAAGCACAGCATACCATTTCCAAAGTGAAGGTTAGCAGTGAAGTGGTTGGCAGGAGTATCGAGACAAACTTGAGGTGTTTCTGATGAGACAAACCTCGGACACTGGAAAAATGGTGACATTGAAAATTGGTGTAATTCAAGCCATAATTCATCCATAAAAAGTACCCTATTCAAAGCTGGGTAATCTAGAGATGATCCACCACTTTTGAGGTTTGAAACAGATTTCACTCTAGTTTCTACTGTGGAACAATGGTTAAAGGAAAGAGATGACACTTTAGAGTTACTAAAACATCATTTGAACTTAGCACAACATTTGAACTTAGCACAACAGAGGAGGACGATCTCAACTTACAAGCATAGGAGTGATATTTCTTTCTTTGAGGGTGATCTATAGTTCTTAAAGCTACAACGGTATAGACAAAAGTCTGTCTAAAAAAGCAAATGAGAGACTATGACCAAGATTCTTTGGACCTTGCACAATTATAAAAATATTGGTCTAGTAGCATACAAGCTACAATTTCCAGGCATGGAAACCATCCATCAAGTCTCTCATGTATCATTAATACAGGAAGCTCAGGGATCTATAGTAGAACCAAGGCCATTACCAGTATATTTGACAGATGATTTGGGTGGGTGGCAGAAGTGGAACTATTATTAGAAGTGAAATTTGACCCTGAAGGCTTAGCTAATAAACTTTTAGTGTTTAAAAAAGTTGAAAGATCTTCTGGCTTATGAAGCAACATGGGAAGTATTCAGCTGAAATTCGCAATCAACTCCTCATATTCCAACTTGAGGGCAAGGCGTGTCTTTGAGCAACAGGTAATTATAAAGCTCCCCTGAGGTTAACTTATGCAAGGAGGAAAAGGGAAGCCAGAAAGCGAGTGATGCATCGGCGAAGCAGATTTGTTTTACTTTTTTTTTTAGCTCTAGACAGCTATACAGTTAGTTAACTGTAAGAGTAGTAGCTAAACTTCCGTATATGGTGAGGCAGTTAGCATAATAAGAGTTTTAGCTTGGAAAAACTCTAGGAAAGGAGGGTCTTTACAAGAGTCTCTAGTATCTACGTTATCAAATTGTATTTGCTTTCAATTTGATAATAAAATTAGTCCTACAATCAACACTATTTTAGTGTTGAATGTTAGAATTGTAATAGACCTCTTATGCAACATCTAAATTATTTGGTAAAACTTATAATAGGAGGAAGGTTGTTGGTTATATTTTAGTCTATTAGAAAGTTATTTTGTGGTAGTACTTTTTAAAAAGGTAAGTTGTGGAAGTTAGTTGGTTATATTTTAGTTTACTGGGAAGTCATTTTGTGGAAGTAGTTTATTGGGAAGTTAGAACGTAGGAGTGCGAATAGTATAAAAGAAAAAGGAGGTGTAAAAGTATTGGGTGTGATGTTGTGAATAAGTGTGTTCATAAACGATAATTTTCTTGTAGTAGATGTATTCCAAATTTAGAAGTGTAGAACTTTAGATTTGTGGTGAGGTTATAATTGTAAGTGTTGTTTGTAAAAATGTTGTTTTAATAAGAAACGTTTGCTCGCCATGCAACAACCTCCTTAGTTTCCTCCTGTTGTACTGCCTTGTCAATTCATCATTTTGACTTGATGATCACTTTTTTCCATGGAGAAGACTGATTTCTAACGTTTTTGCAGTGCAATATGCAAGAGGGCATGGAGGGAAATCCTATCGCTGGTACAATGAAAAAAATATCAAGGGGCTTTGCTGTAGCTACCGTTCCATTAACAATGGCTTTTCCTAAGGTTCGTTCCATTTTTAAAATGAATCTGCCCGGTATTTACAGTTAAAGTTAATTATCAATTCAAACCTTGTAATTTGGGGTTACTTGTAACTATTATTTTGGACTTTAAATTACGTCAATTTAAACTACGTACTTTAAATCTGTTATCAATTTAAACCCTGGGTTATAATTTTCTTTAGTTTTGTATAAACTGTTATAATTTCAGTTTTAGAGAGAGAGATTAAGCAGAGGGCGGAGAGCGGTGAAAGAAAGGATTCTCACGACGAAGAAGCCATTTTCATCTCTCTAAAATTGAAATTATAACAAAACGAACAGAAATTATAACGGTTTATACGACACTAACGGAAATTATAACTTGGGGTTTAAATTGATAATAGTTTTAAAGTACATGGTTTAAATTGTGGTAATTTAAAGTTCAAGATCGTAGTTGTAGGTAATACTAAAGTACAAGGTTTGAATTGATAATTATCCTAAAGTTAATAACATGTAGTAGTTCAAGAGTAAAATATTTCCACCAAATTCATGGTTTGGCTCTAGATCACAATTTTATTGTCCGTAAATCTTTAGTTCCATGTATGACCGCCCCGTTTGGCTCTTGATTGAAGAGCCAACAATTTTCATCTGTGGATTGGTCTTTTCCGAAAAGTCCATAGTCATTACAAAATTATTTGACTAGTGGTAAGTTTTCTTAGTTGTTTCTTTGTTCTAAAATTGTATTTTTAACTTTAGTTATGAATGTCTCTTGAAGAATCACATCCTTAAACAATGAACATGAGCTAAGAATAACATGGGATTTTTTAATGTGCAGGCAATATTTTGTTACTGGATTACATCCAACTTGTTTTCACTCTCCTATGGATTTGGTAAGTTCTTCTTGATATCTTTCTGCGGATTGAAGAGCAAGTTTGCTTTCGTAATGATATCATGTGATCCCATCTTTGGTAGTTCAATGTGGAGTTGTAGAAGATGTATTATTGTCCTTGCGCTTCCTACTTTAATAAAGCATTCACACTTTGCAGCGCTTAAAGTTCCTGGAGTCAAGAAGTTCTTGGGTGTGCCCGAAATAACTGTGACTCAGCAGAATGCTGATCCACAGCCTTCTTTCTCTTTATTTTCAAGCCAGAAGCAAGGCGCAGCAGCTGAGGACCTAACCCCATTGCCGGCTGGAAAAGAAAAACTTGCAGAGCGGCGGGTATCTCCGTCATCGATAATTAGTCAGAGGCTGAGAAGCTTAGAGAAACAAGTAAAGGGGAGAAAGAAAAGCAAAAGAGGATGAAAAGGGTTGCAGCCGGGGGGCGGAGTGAGGGGATAATTAATGAAGTTTTGCGTAGTAAAAAAACCAGTGATTAATTAAAACTTGTATTTTTGTGCAACTTCCATGTCTTCGGGGGAAGAGGGTTTGCTTAGGAAGTCATACCTTGTTATGGAGTTGTAATTTACTAAGCTCTGCTCTGCTCTGCTCTGCTCTAATAATGGAAATTTCAAATGTAGGAGAAAAGTGTGACCAAGTAAAACTACTTTTGAAAATTCTCTTCAACGGGTTGCGTGCTGGTTCAAAGGGATGCTCCTACTCCTTCTTGCTCATCAAATCAAACTGGATGGGACCAGTAACGTCAACCAAGTCGGTGAAAGGATGAGAGAGATGGACCGCTTCCGCGTAAGTGGCCTCGGATTGGTGGGTTGACGTTTTCTTAAACCCAAACCACACTGCGCGACGAGGATCTCTCAGACTCTCCTCCCACTCCCCGCTGTCTCTCTCCTTTTCCTTGTTTTTTGAAAAGCGAGCACAAGTGTTTGTTGACCAACGTCGTCTCTTCTGTTTGGCCACCCATTGCCACCTATTTTCGTCTACTCACCAGCAACCCTCTCCTCTCTTCTTATATTCCCCCCAAGCTTTCTTCCTTCTCATTCGTAACCGCCCCCATTCTCTCCCTCTCTCTCCTCTCTTCCTGACGTGAGTTTCATCCGGTGGAATGGCGCACCCCCAGTACAAGTACTTGATCGAGGTCGAGACAGCTAGGGACGGCCATTCCGGCAGCCCATCCGTCGGCCCTGCCTACCGCAGCATTTTCGCTAAGGATGGTTTTCCTCCTCCTGTTCAAGGGCTCCATAGCTGCTGGGATGTTTTTCGGTTCGTATCTCCCCATATAACAACACCACGAAACCAATACCCAGAAGAAGACAAAAAGGAAGATTTTTTTTTTTTTTTTTGTAAAATAACGATTTCATGCTTTCACACTGCAGCATGTCTGTGGAAAGGAATCCCGAAAATCGGATGCTTGGACGCCGGGAAACTGTGAATGGGAGAGTACGTAAAATCTTGCCGATATTCTAGTAATCATCAAATTCTTTTTTCTTTCTGGGGAGTATTGTTTAAGGTGTAATAATATCTTTGCAGGCTGGTAACTACGTCTGGCTCACGTACAAAGAAGTGTATGACTTGGTCATCAAAGTTGGCAACTCTATGCGCAGTCGTGGGTTTGATGAAGTAAGTCACGATTCCAATATCTTCCCAGTTCGTCACATATTCACCCCATGAAGGACGTATATTTGGTTTGTAGGGAACAAAATGTGGGATTTATGGGGCCAACTGCTCAGAGTGGATCATAAGCATGGAGGTATACTGCTTGTTTTCTCCTCCTCCTTTTGTAGTGCTGGATCAGGAAGTCCTGCTGATATTTGTCTTACAAATACAAGTTTACTAGTGATATTTATGTGTGTTATAAGGGCACTCCATCCATTATTTTTTTTTCATGGATAAAAAATAAGTAGTCCTTGTTTTCAATTTCTAAATTATGTGATAGCTGACTATAATTACAGTCTAGTGCTCCTAAACCAGTGTGTTTTCACTCTTGATGCCTCAATTAATAGTGACAACAATTGCAGGCTTGCAATGCTCATGGGCTCTTCTGCGTTCCTCTTTATGACACTTTAGGTACGGACATACCTTCCATGGTGTAATTCTACATCAGTGTATTACTGATTATTCATCTTCTTGACTGGAATTTTAATGTGGAAAGCTGGTTTAAGATTGAACAACGACGCAGATGCTCTTCCAAAGTTCAATGTTGTCTACTTGAGTTGAAGAGTACTAATATGTTTTTAACAACTCTGACTTGTACAGGCGCTGGTGCTGTGGAATTTATAATTTGTCATGCAGAAGTGGCCATTGTTTTTGTGGAGGAGAAGAAGATTGATGAGGTGCAACTCCTGGATATTTTATTGGATTCACTGCAATATATCTGACCAATTTAAGCCATACATATGTCGTTGTTGAATCTTATTTCTTCACCTCCAAAGATTTGACAACTTTCGTTTTTCAGCTGTTGAAAACATTTCCAAACTCGACAAAGTACCTCAAGAGTAAGTTTGTTCAACTTTGTTCATAGACGCAGTTGCTTTTTTCAATTATGCCCACAAAAACAAAACCATTTGTTTTTCGCGTAGCGCTCGTGAGCTTTGGTAAAGTTACACCTGAACAAAGAGTAGAAGTTGACAAGTTTGGGCTGGAAATACATTCTTGGTCTGAATTTTTACAACTGGTAAGTTTTTTTTACCTCGTGTCGTTGTTTCTTTTGATTTTTTGTTAGTGTTTCAAAGGTTCTGTAACTCGTCAACCATGCTAAGTCTTCCGGCCTCGTGAACTCTAACATTTGTATGTGGGAAGATAATAGTTGAGTAGAGTAATATAATTCCAGTTGTGTCTGATATTCATTATTGCTCAAAGATATCTAATTTGCATTTGTAATTACATCGTACAATCTGGTTGACATCTGTGATATCTGTCTGAAACCAGGGTGATAAACAACATTTTGATCTACCCGTGAAGAGGAAAACCGATATCTGCACTATCATGTATACGAGCGGAACCACGGGTGATCCTAAAGGCGTAATGATATCGAATAATAGCATTATTACGCTTATAGGGGGTGTCAAGTGTCTGCTAGAGCAGATGAAGGAAGAGGTAACTCCCTCTGATCATTTGTGTTGCCATCTAATTCGATGATCTGAAAGCTTGCATTTGCTTTTGATCTCTACTTCTTGCAGTTGAGCGAAAATGACGTATATCTGTCGTATCTACCTCTGGCGCATATCTTTGATCGGGTGATGGAGGAGTTGTTTATTTTGCATGGAGCCTCCATTGGCTTTTGGCGCGGGGTGAGTCATGCTTGTTTCCTTTCTCTAAAATTAAGCAGTTGGACTAATTATTGCATTCTGCAGGATGTCAAATTGATAGTTGAAGACATTGCTGAGCTAAAGCCAACCATTTTCTGTGCCGTTCCTCGTGTTTTGGATAGAATTTACGCTGGTAAGATGTGTGGGCTAATGATTTCATCGCCTTCATCTTTGGCAGGACAAACAAATATTTTGTCATCTGATCTGTGAAATCTTCTGTTGATTCCCACCACTTTTTGTACTTTTTTGCAGGTTTGAACCAGAAGATCTCCGCTGGAGGTTTCCTGAAAAAATCCCTCTTCAATTTTGCTTATTTATAGTAAGTTGTTTATGTACTATTAACTCAGACTGCAAATATTATCAACCCAAAGTCCATATTATAATGTTTATTTGTATAAACCAAAAGCATAACTCTCTATATGCACGCAGCAAGCAGCGAAACATGCAAAAGGGCCATAAACATGGAGAAGCAGCTCCGCTTTGTGATAAAGTTGTGTTCAATAAGGTGTGATAAGATTGAATCCTCTACTTTCTCAGTCCTGGTGATGCACATTATTGGCTGTATTTGTGTTGTTAACCTCTATGGAAATCCTTAGGTGAAACAAGGGTTGGGTGGGAACGTTCGACTGATTTTGTCCGGAGCCGCTCCTCTCTCCGCTCATGTCGAAGCTTTCCTGCGAGTTGTGTCATGTGCTCATGTGCTGCAAGGATATGGTTTGACAGAGACATGCGCCGGAACATTTGTCTCGCTACCAAACGAGATGTCAATGCTTGGCTCAGTGGGCCCTCCCGTGCCAAATGTGGATGTACGCTTGGAGTCTGTGCCTGAGATGGGATATGACGCCCTCGCCCAGCCACCACGCGGAGAGATATGCATAAAGGGAGACACCCTTTTTTCAGGGTACTACAAACGTGAAGATCTTACCGAAGAGGTCATGCTTGATGGGTGGTTCCACACAGGTTTCACATATTTTCACCTTTTGGTTGCCTTAAATTCCCTGTCCTATCATATTTTGGTTTTGGTCAAGGGGGGCAGGCCTAATATTCTCTTCATCAGGGGATGTTGGGGAGTGGCAACTGGATGGGAGCTTGAAAATCATCGACAGGAAGAAGAACATTTTCAAACTTTCACAAGGAGAATATGTCGCCGTTGAGAATTTGGAAAACATATATGGATGTGCACCTGATATTGAGATGGTACGAAATCGCTATAACCATGACCAAGTATGATAGAAAACATATAGTTAGCAGCTTGTTGGCCTGATTGTTTTAATGTTTGGTTTCATTTTTAGATATGGATTTATGGGAACAGCTTCGAGTCCTTCCTCATTGCGGTTGTTAACCCGAAGAAGGAAGCGCTTGAAAGCTGGGCGGAAGAACACGGAGTGAGCGGGGACTTCAATGCTCTGTGCGATGACCACAAGGCAGAGGAGTTCATACTTGAGCAGCTTGCCAAGACTGCTAAAGAAAAGAAGGTTCTCATCTTTCTCAGAGTAATTGCTGTTTTGATGGTGACCTTTGAAATGTAACTTCAATTTCTTCTTCACAGTTGAAAGGTTTTGAATGCATAAGAGGTGTCCATCTTGATCCCGTGCCGTTCGATATGGAACGGGATCTCATAACTCCAACATATAAGAAGAAGAGACCCCAGTTGCTCAAACACTACCAGGTTTTCTTTCTTTTCTGTCGATATTTAGATTCATTTACATTTGTGGACTGAAATGGTTGTTATTTTTGGGTGTGCACAGAATGTGATCGACAGCATGTACAAGACTGCAAGCAGACCCAATGCATGAGGGGGGGATCTAGTTTTTGTTGTTTCTTAAAATTTAAAGGCAATTGAGAGTGTACATATGCTTATATCATTCGTAGACCATCAATAAAGTTATTCATTTTCTGGCAACAAACATGAGCTTTCCACTCATGGTGACATTGTGCAAATCAATACACTAGTCCTTGTTACTTGAATGCTTTTCTAGTTATGGCAACTCAGGAGTTTTGTGTTTTTAAGTCCATAAAGTGTAACTTCATTTCGATCTCTGCCACATCAGGACAGAAGAAGGGCTGCAAGTTGAGGCCATAACCTAAGTTACATTTAAGAATAGGGAAATTAACAAAACTGTAATATCCTGAAAATTATCATGCAAAGCATTATATGAGTAAGCCTAAGTAATGAGTAATTAGGAAGGGGAAAATGAATGATAATTGAGAGTAAGGATTTATATCAAGGATAAGAGAGTAAGAAAAAAAAACAGATGGAAATTAAAGAGTATAGAGTGAAGTATAACAGTGAAATGGAGGAGGATGACCAAAACTATAAAGAAGCATGACTTGTGTGGGTTTCTGGACGACGAAGTTAAAAGTGGTCAATGAGCTTCGTCACAGAGTGCAAGTTTTGATTGTTGTGGTCGATCAAGAATCATTATGGTCGTTCAATCTTAAAGATAGAGTGTAAACATTTTGAGAAGCGGTCGATCAGCTGAAGGAGTTGATCGACCAGTTTTAAACAGATCTTAAAAGTCATGAGAAGAGGTCGATCACATGAAGAGGGGTGATCGACTGGTTCTAAATAGATTACAGAGTTAGTGAAGTGCGGTCGATCGGCTGAAGAGAGGGTGGTCAATCATAGTCAATACGGATTGTAAAGTCCAAAATATGTGATCGCTCGGTGAACGACCAGTTTTCGATAAAAGGCTGCTCTCAGGCTGAAGGGCAGTCGATCATATGAAAATGGTGGTCGAACGCCTTCATGACAAATGCAGTGGTAAGTCTGCCTAAAAAGAACTAGCGGTTGATCATGGAGAAAGGGTGGTCGTTCGACTTCAATGAAGATTAGACAGTAGTTATGCCTAGGTAAGAATTGCGGTCAATTAATGGATTTGTGGTCGACTAGAAGGGCAAGAGTTTGTCTGAAATTAAGATTCATGTCAAGTTTTTATTGAAGTTTGAGGGATTAGTCATCATAGTGAAACTAAGAGGCTTGACACTTCACCTCTAGCTTGTGATTAGCTGGCATTTGAGGAGGAGTTCCTCTGAAGAGAAAGGAGAAATTCTGAAGAAACAGGAAAAGAGAGAATTGTGGAGAAGAGGCAGATAAAGAAAAAAGAAAAGGGGAAGACTTGTGAAGAAGGAGAAGAATTCTTTAAGTGTTCTTCAATCTTAGTCTGTTTAAAGGTAAGAATAGTATTTCCTCTCTATATTATGAAAAGTCTATGTTTGAGTTTGTTAATGGAAATTAATGAAAAGCATGAAGATGGTAGAATCATACGGTTATGATCTTTAGAAATTCTTAGTAACCTTATTAACTTGGTAAGTCAAGAAGGAAAGTTAAGTGGTGATGCATATTTTGAGGAAAAACCCTAGAATACATGCTTAAGAGATTATGATTCTATCTTATGAATGTTTATTGATTATGAAAGTATTATTGTTCAAGAAGATACTTCAAGAAGAAGGTATTATTGTTCAAGAAGATACTTCAAGTATAAAAGCCTATGAGGAATAAGGTAAGAGATATGTGTGTGCTTGACCATTAGGGTCTACATCACAAAATACTAGGAAAGTTGTTAATATTGTTGTTGATATTGTTGTTTGATATTGTTGTTGATATTGTTTTTTGATATTGTTGTATTATAATGTTGTTTAATGTATTGCTTTGGTAACGTTAATAGTTTTAATATGAGAATAAACTATTGCACGTATGTTTAAATGTTGAATGGAATGTATACATGTCATGCATCATGATTTAAGCATGATATGATAATGTTGGCATGCATATGCATTAAAATGCAAATGAAATGGAGTGAATAAACGTAAATAGGCGTTTGAGGGTTAGAGAGATCAACAACGGTCCTATTTGGGAGAATCCCTAATGGATGTATCTTATCCCTCGTCGAGATTGAATGATGGTTCAGCCTAACATGGACCATAGGATGTATCTTTTCTCTTGAATTGATAATCTCTAACGTTTGGACTGATAAGTACAACATAAATTGAACGACAGAAATATAGGTTCTTTTCTGAAATAGATTGCATGTGCATAAAGTTAGCATGAACATACATCGATCATTTTATTCTATGTCTTATTGAGTGTTAGACTCATAGTTTATGATTAGTGATGTTGGTAACGACGCTAGTGGAAAATGAATAGGAGCGGTTGATTGAGGGTTTTCACGGTGAGACATTGTGCTAGCCACACGAAGCAGAAACAGTTTAAGGAAAGGAAATTGTTTTATATGTATACTATTAATACTAAAAAAAAGAATTTTTTTATAATACATTTTCTTTTGGTATTAATTGATTTCAAAAGGAAGGTCTTCCGCTATACGTTTTATTTTTATTTTTTAATAGTTTGTAAAGGAAAACGAATGAGAAAAACGCGTCGTGACAAAAACAAACCCTGAATTTCAAGGTTAGCGACAAGTTAAACCTTAAAAAAATTTCACGAATAACTAAACCCTCAAACTATGAGAAATGAACGATGCAAACATTACAATCACGTTTCCCATAAAAAGAGGTCGAGGCAAATGCTGTAGTCACTTTTTCTGCTTAAAAACGTCAAGGACGTCCAAGGATCAACAACGGACGTCCTTCAACAACGGATGTCCTTCAATAACGAGGGATGCCAAGGCTGATATACGAGGAGAGGCGTCCAAGGATCAGCCTTGGGGTCATTATAAGGCCGAGGGACGTCCTTGTTGGCTACTAGATGAAGAGACAGACGTCTTGCAATGAGGATGGACGTCCAAGATGGGAGGAGGGGCTCTGGCGAACGAAGGTTCATGCCCATTGAATGAAGGGACAGACGTCCTTTAACGAGAATGGATGGCCAGGATGGAGGATGAACCTCCTTCAAAGGTGTTGGCAGACACAAGTTCATGCCCATTGGATGAAGGAACGAACGTCCTTTAGAGAAAATAGAAAGCTAGGATGGAGGATGGACATCCTCCAAAGGCGTTGGCGAACTAAGGTTCATGCCTGTTGGATGAAGAGATGGACGTCCATGGCAATGAGGGACGTCCATGGCAATGAGGAATGCCCCTTAATACTAAACGAGGTCGTCTCTCAACATTAATGGACGTCCCCTAGCATGCACAAATGTCTCTCAATAATAAACAACATAGTCTTTTAGTATTGAGGGATGTCCATTTTTAAGCTGAGGGACGTCAATTGTAGCTTGAGAGATGTCCGTTTTTGGTTGAGGGACGTCCGTCGTAAGGAGGGGAGTCTGCTCCCATTTAAAAAAACATGTGTTTTACATGTGACCCCCTTCAACATAACGTTCGCCCAAAGACTCGAGGTCATCCAACCTATTTACTACAATATTTCCATAACATTTGTAGTTAATTTCACCAAAAAAAAAAAAAAAAATCGAATCTAAGTCATATTTCCATGTCTTGATCTTCTTATCTAATTTATTTGTATTTTGTTTTAGCAATTTTTTTAAAATTAAATCACATTATTCAATTGATTATCATCTTTAATTGATTTTGTTTCACTTAGATTAACATTTTGATAATTTTGTCTTCGTGTAATCAATATTTTACTTATCATATATTACTTGGATGCAATGCGTGTACTTCCATAGAGTTATAGTTTTGCGCATTAGCATGCTAGTGTGGGGAATGTCACGACCCGAAGACGGGCTGAACAGAACCGCTGGGTCAGACGACCCGATCCTCGTAGAGAACCCGATCACCCAGCCCAATGCATGAATTAATTTGCAGAATACTTATAAGTATTGTGCGGCCCAAAAGATGTGGGAGGTCCGAGTAGAGATCACGAGAAATTAACGGTGCATAAATTAAAATGAAATCCAAGTACTGTGCAACAAATCCAAACCAACAGTGTTTAAGGTTTACAGACCAAATGTAAATATCCCCACCAAGTAACGATAAATCACTCAGACCAAAATAACAGAACACTTTAACTTCTGATCTTCAGCTGCTCTTGCTTTTACTTGAAGTTTTGGGGGAGAAGTCGTTTGGGGTGAGTGACTAACTTAGTAAACTATAGCTATATTACATGCACCTCATGCAAAACTAGTTTTTGTCTATTTTCGAAAACAAGGTTATGTTTCTCTTTTTATCCGTACATGAATTTTAAACCATTTCAAACCTCTTTATCATTTTATCAAACCAACCCATGGGCCCCGATGTGGCTTCATAAAAATTTCGATGTATACATGGACAACTATATCGTAAAAGTATGTCAACATCGTTTTTCGTACAAAAACGTCATCAGTGAAAAAGGATGGTCACTCAATGACCCATCCGACACTCATCATAGAAGAGGTGGTCACCCGTCGACAACAACACCTTATGAGGTAGGAATAATGACGACGATCCGTAGATTCCGCATGTCACCTGAGTTGCTGGCGAACTAGTCTACATGACACAACTCGTATAATCAAACAAAACGGATACGGTTGCTCGCTATATATGTAGACTTGTTTATTAGCTAAAATACCTAGAAGCTTCAAATGGATGAGGGTTGCCGACGAGTAAACTCGGTCGTCACGCCACCCGTCAAATGAAACGGTACTTAGGATAAACAAGTCTTAGTGACTAACAACCGTCCGACCTGTGGGACAAACCCTGGCCAGGTTAGTGGCTTACGACCCAAGTAGACATCATCACTCTCCTATACTATTTACAACTTCCAAGGCTCTCGACCTGAGAACACGTCACCAATGCCCTGTTCTATTTTCGCACATCAAACAATCAACCTTCACGCAACAAAAGGTTTCAAAAGGGATAGACTCGTGATACTTTAGCGTTAAAGTGCCTAAGGCATCAAGAGAATTCATCATCCATTATCTGCACAATACTTTCAAACCATGTACGGAAATTGAAACGTGAGAAAACATACATATACATAAAAACTGACATGTTGTCGAACAGTCCCCGTCATTTTTCAAGTGTGGTATTCCATAAAATAATTATTTTGAAAATGGGATGCAATGTAATGCAATGCAAGAGGTATAGAAATCCCTACCTTTTTTACGTTCCTTCCTGTTGAGCAGAGCAACTGTCTCCTCGCGAATTGTATCACACTCGCCAAAATCATCCAAGCCTGACAAAAGTATAAACGCAGAAATTTATAAATAAATTCTAGAAAATAAACGGAAGGTCTTATACCAGGAATAGGAACCTAACCGAAGTGTAGGTGACCTATCTAATAATCCCAATTAAATTTTCCAAACTTTATTTAACAACATTCTTTAACCCAAAGCCAACTTTGAACACCTACACAATTTCAAAAATCTAAAATCTCATTTCTTTAACATTGATAGATTCCACTTAAACCAATATCGAACTTGAGACCAAAGTTTAATTCATACTCCTCAGATTACCAACCTCCAATTACAATTAAAATCCATCATTCAAAATAGCAACCAAAGTTAGGATCTCCAAATCCACAAATGACAAACAACAACAGTAACAAAACAAGACATTTATTCCTTACTCTTTCGACTTCAACACTTCACTTATCAACAAAAAAACTAAGTAAATTCAGAGACTAATAACCGAACCCAAGGAACAATCTTAAACCAGCATCTCAACATTCCTCAAACATCTCTTGGACAGAAATCAATTGAAGAACTAGAACTCATTTCCAGCAGCACAAATTAATCTAAACAGAGGCATGCTATCCATATTATCTCATTAACAGCGACATAACAATATTCAGAGAGCTATCACCTAAATCAGAACAATTCAACAGGTCCTAAAATCTAAATAAAAAAATCCAACTGAATCTCTCACAAGCAGAACCAAACTAACAGCCAACAAAATCACAGCAGAACCCAAACAGTGAGCACAATTAACAGACCTGTACGTTCTAAAGATTTTCAACACTAACCCAAGTTTTATTCTGAAAAAAAAATAGTGACAACCAGGGCATAATCCTCTGCATTCTCCTCATCCTACAACGATACTATGAGACTCATAATCAAAACAGAAATCCAACCTCCAATTTGCAGAAAATGTTAACCCAGAACATCACAAAAATAAAAAATCAGGATCATCAGACAGGGACCAATTTTTATCAGCTATAATAGAGGCAATCTATCGGCAAATCCATCAAAATAGCTAAAATGCAAGAGTCATTCAATCCAAATAACGTGATAGAACCAAACCACCATCTAGAAACGATTTCAGAAGCTAAAAATTGAAATCAAAATACCTAGCTCATCCACATAATCGAGTGTCCTGTTTTTGCTCACCGAGATTAGAAATTGGTGAAGCGGAGCTCCCCAGTTGCAGTCTTGTCGCCGTTTGCGGGAGGAGAGTGATAGAGACGAGCAGCGAACAAGCAAAAACTGGTGAGCTCTGACGGCTTCTGTCCGGGAGCGCTCCAAGCAGAGGCAGAGTGAGCGCTCAGTTGTCGGTGGCTGCGAGCGTTCAAGCACAGGCTGTTGCTCCTACTATGGACAATGGTTTAACTGTTCTTGTAATATTCGTTTTAATCTATACAAAAATCGTTCAAATGCTAAATATTCTTGTCTAATATATTCTATTGATTCTGAGTCTGAATCGAATTCTTCTTGTATTCTATTATTGGGTTCTTTAGAAAAATCGTCTAAGTATTTGATGATATAAGATACAAAATATTGTACTTCTTGTTTATTGTAGAAATTGATCCTTTCTAATTTATTCATGACACTTGTATATAAACTGCTTGTCATAAGATTTTTAATTTATTTTTGTATTTAAAGTCCTTATTGTTTTGCGTAATATTTGTAGAGTATGTTCATTATCTTCTATAGATTTTTCTTTTCAAATGAAGGCAATTGATTCATTTATTTGTAATGGTGATATATTAAACAAGGAGTGTCTGAGGAATTCATATGGTATGAAGTTAGATGAACTTGATTCAGAGTAAGACATACTTCTTATTGGTCGTCCATCATTTGTTAGGAATTTTTGTGTTCTGTTAAATAATCTAGGTTGCGTTTCTAATTTTAATAATGGTTTGAATAATTTATCTATTCATATTTTTTCATCTTGCCTAAAGATTAAACTATAATGATTGTTGGTTAAAGTATAATTAATTTTGTAAGTGATGGTAAAAGAATGATTTTTTTCTTTCATAAAATTTTTCCTTTTTAACTCGTATCTTAATGTTATTGATCTGTTTAAATCTCGATCTTTTAAACCGAGTCTTAATTGTACATTTATATCAAATTTAATTTTTCCTTGAGATAAGTTTCCTAGTTCTCGTGCTATAATACATTCTTCATTATTAAGAATTCTATCATCTCTTATTTCTAATTCTACTGGTGTGTTAATACCTTCCATGAATTTACTTTTAAATAGAGTTTGAATAGTACTACAATGTATATAAGAGATTTTACCTTGATCTGATGTTTCCATTTTATCTAATCGTTCTAAGATTTGTTGTTTATTAATAATAAGGATTATGATATCTCCTTTAGTAGATTCGATTAGTATAGCTTCTTCTCCGAACATTATTACATATTTTATTATATTTTTTCGGGATATTCTTTGTTTAATATTGTTGAATAGCGATATGTCAAAATTATGTTTTTCTGATAATGATAAATCAGTTTTTCTAATCTTTTTTACATCGATGATACCGTGAAACATATAACCTAAATTTTTATTTTCTTCATATGATTCAAAAATAGTAGTAATAGGAGATGATATATGATTAGACATAATAGAAATACCTGATTTGTTGTGGTAGATTAGTTCGTCGATCCCTCTAAAATATTACCTCAAGGATCAGTACTCTCCAGGAATTGCTTTCAAAGTACTTATGAGAGAAAAGAAACTCATTCTATTTACCTCTGAGTTCTCTCAAAACGAGAGACTCTTATTTATAGTGGAAGGGGGTTAGTCTTCCTACAAACCCTTATCGATTCCAAACAAGTGGAATCATTAGTACAATAATTTATATTGCAAACTTTAATAAAGCAATCTAAAGCCAACTTTAATGATTATATATAGACAAACAACTTTTGATAATGGAGTGATATTCTGTTAGAGATTCTCCTGAGTGATGTTTTTTCTATGTGCATTTCTGCATTATTCTCTTGCATAGTGATGCTCATATTAGTAGATGTTTTTTGTCTGGATGCTCTTAGTGATGCTTCTTTTCCTGGTGTCAGAAGGTACTTCATAATTATATTCTTCATGTCTTAGTTTTTTCTTCATGGCTTTGAATTGCTACATCTTTTGTTTCAAAAAGATTGTAAACTTCTGGATGGCTGTAGTCATTTAACATTGTAGCTTCTTTCTTTGTTTTTTCTGCTAGCTTCTTTTTCTTCATATAGAATAATTTGCAAGATACAAGATATTCATTATACTTGTAACTTGCTTCGTAGGCTGATCTAGCACTAATAAAGTTTCTGATAGCATTTGTGATTACTCATTTACTGGCCCATGGGTTGCTTCTTTTTGCCATGGAGATTAAACAATCAATATATGTGCTTTGGTTGGTATGAACCAGATGATTGATATCAAATGAATCAAATACTGAAATCTTAATTTTCTTGACTTGTCTTTGCGCTTTAAATCCAAGATGATATCTAGGACCCAAGTTTTTGTATGCATCATCATAATTGATTAAGAGATATTCACAGAATAATTCCTTTTGACGTTCACTTGGTGCCTGAGTATATTCGAGGAGATCTTGAGGATTGGAGAGAAGTTGTGCAATATCTTCATCACTGTAATAATGCTCAATCCATGATGTTCGAATAAGAGGAACGTGTATCTTCATGATTATGCTGACTGCATCCACTCTCTGGTCAAAGTGTCTGCGAAACTGTTCTTCTTATATTTAATAAATTTGATATAAGGTTGATATTGGTGAAGTTCTAGCTGCCACCGAATCAGTCGTCCTTTTCGGTAGTCTTCTTGTAACTTGTATTTCCAAAAACCTGTTAAATATTTTGAATCGTTCTTAATTCGAATCTTGTTCCTAATAACTCGATCTTCCATTTTTTTAACACTTTGAGACAAGCAAATGTCTCTAGTTCTTGAATAGAATAGTTTTGTTCTGTAGTTGAAAATGTTGTAGAAAGGTATTTGCATAACTTTACTGGATATTTTTCAATTTTGAGCAAAGACTCTATTTCAAATTTTGTTCCTTTATCGGAATTTAATCTTGTATCAGATTGTAATTCTGTATCAGATTTTAATCCTCTATCAGATTGTAATCCTGTATTAGTACTTCTTGACTTCTTGGATTACCTACTAGATCAAGATTAAGAATATCTTTTCCATTTATAATAGCCAACATACATCATGCCCATGTGTCTTGAGAAGCATCAGTTTCTATTATAAGAAAATCATTTTCATGTGGGTTATATAATGTTGGAAGTATTTTACATTTGTCTTTAATGTTTTTTTTACTAATTTCGTGTCTTGATTTGTCCAAATCCATTTTATTTTTTAGGAAATTTTCTTCTGCAATTGTTTTATTTCTTTTGCTAATTCTTTTAAAAATCCTTGTTCAGCGATATAATTTAGACATCCTAAAAACCTCTGTATTTATTTTCTATCTTGTAATTGATCAGGGAACTTATTTAATTTTTCTTGAATGTTAGAAGTTAGATGTATTTCACCCTTATTATTTATTTTTAACCCTAAATATTCAATTTCCGTTTGTAGTAATTTGGATTTTGTTTTAGAAATAACTAGCTCTTTTTCTTTACATCTTTCAAGGACTTCTATTACTGCTTGGATATGACTTTCTTTTGTACCTGGAGTAAAAATAATAATATCATTTATGTATGCTAGACATATTTTTTCTAACCCTTCTACATTTTTATCCATAAATCTTTGATAAATTGACGGTGTTTGTTTTAGTCCAAATGGTAAAACATTTTCATTCGTATTATTTTTGTGAGGGACAGCTCAAGGTTGTTAATTTTTTTTTTTGTTTCTTCTGCTAGTCTAAGTTGCCAATAGCCAAATTTGGCATCTAGAGTGCTAAATAAATTATGTCTTTTTAGTTTTTTAAAAATCTTTTTTGGGTAATTTGTAGTTGTCTCCTATGGTTGAATCATTCATCTTTTTATAATTAATTACCATTCTACATTTTGCTTGCTTTATCTCATTTTTATTTTCCACACAAAGAACTGGTGCACTATGTGGACTATTACTTTCTCTAATGATACCTAAGTCTAGAAGAGTTTTACATTCTTTTTTAAATTCTTCGACGTCTCTAATACTATAAGGTATTCGATTTAGTATATTAATTCAGTTAAACAATCTTTGAGTTTAATTACTATTTCTTCCATATTTGTATTTTTGATTTGATCAAGGAGGTTATCACTACATATTTGATCTAATTTATTTTCTAGAATTTTATTTGTCATATATAAAAATTGTATATTATCTAAAATGTCTTCGGGTACTATTTTGATTACCTCATTTTGAGTGACTATTTTGGTCGTGATTTGTGTTTTGGGAACATCTTCCCACCTAGGGAAAGTGAGAGAAATAGTGCGAAGACGTTGAATAAAAGGTTGTTATGATTTGAAAAAATTATTATCGAGGATGATATCAACGCCAGAATAATTTAAATAGATAGTTTTAGCAATAAAAGGAAATTCGGCAATAGTGATAGTAATATGCTTACCACTAAACCAGATGTTGTGGAAGGATTTATCAGCAATAATAATGTGAAGAGGTTTTTCTAATTTGTCCCATTTATGTAAAACATATCTCCGAGAAAAACATAGGGTTGATCCTGTGTCAACATAGGCATAGAATAATCGATTTTGGATAATGGTTTTGATAAACTTAGCATTAGGATTCATATTGGTAGTTTTTTAGTCACGAGTACAAGAAGTAGAAGTAGAGGAATCGGTATCATATGCATAAATATCAATATCGAAATCTATTTCAGAATCTTCGATAGGATCATAACCAATGTCGAAAGCTAGTTTTAAAGTTTAAGTTTTAGTTGTGTTGTCGAAGCGACAAGTATTCGCATAATGACCTTTCTCATGGCAAAGCCAGTAGGTGCATTTCTTTTTATTAGTGGGACAAAATTTATTCAGCGATATTTTTTCTTAAATTGTTTTCTGTTTTTAAAATATTTCCTAAGGTTCTTCCATTTATTTTTCTTCTACTTGTGAAACGGTATTTTTCTCCATTTCTTTTTATATATTTTCTGTATTGTTTGCTTGCTACATTCATATTTTCCTACCTTATTAGTTAATTGATCACAACAGAGATTAATTCGAACTTCGTGCTTTGCTATTTCTTGTGTACAGGTGTCTTTTAACCATACCTTTATTATTGTGATTCTCGCGGCTAGAGTATTAGCAAGAGTTTTTGTAGTGTAAATGTCTTCTACTTGAGCACTTATTTGTAACTTGAATTTCTTAAAAAAAAATATCATTGGCTAATAATTTATTAGCATAATATAATTTGTAATAAATGTCTTTAAACTCACAAATAAAATTGTCTAAATAACATAAATTATAGATTTCTAAGTTTGTAATATGCCAGAATGCATTTTTAATAAATATATCTGTTTCCTCTTTTCTTTAGGATATCGTCCTAAAAATTCTATTGTTAAAGCTTGTATTATATTTGTGAAAGTTGTCATTGCATCTGTTCCTTCTAGAATTACTTTAGATGGTGGATCTAGTGAGGTTAAAAAAATTATATATTATGCTCGTAGTTTGATGTGTTACATAGTTTATAAGATTGGAAGCAGATAAGTCTTTTAGCTCTGGATTTAATTGGATGGATATGCTTATTTTATTTTTCCAGTCTTGTAATGTTTTATAGTTATCATCTTCACAGTCCATATTTAAAATATTCTTATTTTGGCTGATTTCTATTTTTGGTATATATTTATAGGGTACTTTTGTCCATTTGTCTCTATAGTAATATCCTTGTTTGTTCATATAGTCAACAAATCTAGAATCTTAAAGTTTATCATAAGTTCTTTTTGGTTTTTTATTTCGATAATTAGATTCTGGTATTTCTTGTTTGACGTAGTTTGGATTTTCATAGGGATTGCTATAAGGACTATCATATGGGTTTTCTTCAGAACCATAGTCAAATTTTATTTCATTATTTTCTTCATTATTCATTAGTACAATTTGTTCAGTATTCTCTTCTTTTGATATATCTAAAGCTGATAACAGACGTGTTAGTTTGTCTATTTGTTCTTCAATATTATCCATTATATAGGTGGAGGTGGTCGAATGGTTAGTTTTCTTCTTATCATTTGATTAGCTGTTATTTGTTCTAAATCTGCAATAGTAATACAATTGCTTTGGTCTTGTCATATTATGATTTGTTGTAAATTTTCGATAATCTCTTGAATATCCTTGCCATAGTTTATTTGCGGACTTTTTTTTTTCGGGATCCTTTCTGTATTTTTCAATGAGGGTTGAAAGAATATTTTTTTGCTTCTGTTAACTCTTTATAATTTTTTTTATTTTTGTTCATTTTTGTTATCAAATGTTGTAATTTTATTTGCTGTTGTTTTAATTCATTAATATGTTCTATAATATCTTTTTCTAAAATTTTTATAGATTCTGCTAAATTTATATTCATCCTAATTGTTGTCTAAGATAATTTTCTAAGTCTACTATCATTAAATGAGTATCTTTATTCTGTTTTTTTGGGAAAATGACAAATCAACCATCGTGGTTTCCAGTCAATGACAAGTCAACCACTGTGATATGTTTTCTAACAAATTAACCATCCACGTATGCTCGGTATGACAAATCAACCATCGTTGCCCGCAAAATACACTGAGGGCCCCGTAACTTTTGCCTGGAGGCCGCGGCCTCCAGGGAAAAAAATGGCCTCCAGGCAAAAAAATAACTGGAGGCCGCAACCTCCAGGGAAAAAAATGCCTGGAGGCCGCTGCCTTGTGCTTCTGCTTCTGCTTGGCGTATAGGCCTACTCTCTGCCATACCAACGAAGCTGCATTGTGCTTCTGCTTCTGCTTGGCGTATAGGCCTACTCTCTGCCATGTCAGAGTCTTCATCACTACTGGATTGGCATGCTGATCGGAGTTCTTCGTTGTCCTCTTCAGTTAGACTTGCAGAGATAGAATTCAATACAATTGCAACTTCGTTTCCAATTCCACGTACCTGATTCTCATTCTCCAACAATAATGTCTTTGAAGGGCCCGCTTGAGCTTCACGGTTAATATCATATTCTTCAACGCTCCAATAACTCCAAGCACTACAAGACGCCATTTTTTTGACAACAAATTCTTAAACTTTGCCAAAATACCTTTCTCTTCTCGCTGCAGCACTCGGACTTCTCTAGGGTTACGGGATCTATAAGATTGGAGAAGGCAGAGACGAGAATGAAAGCCCTAATTTTCATTTTCCCTTTTTATAAAGGGAAAATGATCGGGTGGGTTGGGTCCAGGATCGGTCCTAGAGGCCGCGGCCTCCAGGCATCATTTTTTTCCCTTTTTGCCTAGAGGCTGCGGCCTCCAGGCATTTTTTTGTCGGAGGCTGCGGCCTCCAGGCCTTTTTTTTCCCTGGAGGCCGCGGTCTCAAGTTATTTTTTTGGCCTCCAGGCATTTTTTTCTCTGGAGGCCGCGGCCTCCAGTTATTTTTTTGCCTGGAGGCCCATTTTTTTCCTTGGAGGCCACGGCCTTCAGTTATTTTTTTGCCTGGAGGCCGCTGGAGGCCGCGACCTCCAGGCAAAAGTTGCAGGGCCCTCAGTGTATTTTGCGAACAACGATGGTTGATTTGTCATACCGAGCATACGTGGATGGTTAATTTGTTAGAAAACATACCACAGTGGTTGACTTGTCATTGACTGGAAACCACGATTGTTGATTTGTCATTTTCCCTTTTTTTTTTTTATATTGGTTATGTCATTTTCTATTTGCATTAATCTTGCTTCTATTATATTGTGTATATCTGTTACTTTTGATTTTAATCGATAGAATTTTTGTTCTAAGGAATTATTTAGTTGTGAGGTATTATTATGTATTTCTTGTAGATCTTCTACATTATGATGAATTATAAGGTATGATAGGATTTCCATAATATTATTTATTAATGCTTTAATTTTGGATAATTCTATTATCACATTATCAACTTCTTTTATTCTATTCATATTTTAATTTTATCCAATGGAATCCTACTACTTCCCCTCCTCGTTCAACAGCCTGTGCTCGAACGCTTGCAGCCACCGACGTTGAGCGCTCGCTTTGCGTCTGTTTGGAGTGCTCTTGGATAGAAATCGTCAAAGCTCACCAATTGCTGCCCTGTCACTCTCCTCTCATGAATGACAAAGCCCTCTGTCTCTCTTTCGATTTTTTCTTCTTGGCCAAATGGTCTCACCCTCACGAAGGAGGCAGGGCAAGAACGAAAGAGAAGGAAAAAATCCTATTCTCCTTCATGGTTTTCAGATGCTTACCTTTCTCTCTTTACTCTCTTATTTTAATAAAAAAAAATTTTATTTCTTTAATCCAAATTTCCTTTTTTTTTTATCTATTTTTTTTCCCTCCATTTTCCATGTCAATTGTACTTGGCGGGAATTCCCCCCATTCCTCACTTTCATCTTTAATCCTTCAACTTCCTCTTATTTCTTTTATTTCCCACCTATTCCTTTCTTTTATCAAATAAATCTCTTAATCTTTTCCATAATATATAAATAAATATATATATACACCAAATATATATAATATATATATATACCAAATATATATATAATATATTGTATAGTTTACTTCAATTCTCAATTTATTTTGAACATCACCCAATAATGTTTACCAATCCAATTTCATCTTTCAATTTCATTTCTTAATTGAATTTTTCGTTCCAAAATTTTTAAATCCACCAATTTGATCAATTGACCAAATTTGTGTATGGAGCCGACAATTCGAATTAACTTTTCAATATTAAGACCGATTTTTAATGTGAAAATTTAACACCAAAAATTAAGGTACAACTACCTTGGAGCAGCGAGAGATGGCGAGGAGAGGAGGAGACAATATTTGTATTGGAATCATTTCAGTTGATGTAGTAATGTGTAAAGGTAGGAAAGAAAAGAGCCAACGCCATATTTCATAAAATGTTTGCATTGAGATTGAAAAAGACGCAGACCCAAGAAAGGAACAAAAACTTTGAAAGCTTTTGAGAAGCCATTAATGGCTTCTCTACTATCCCTGTTCGTGTCTGTACATAATCAGAAGCGTAGAAGAAAGAGGATGAGCACTCTTCTAAACCCCCCTCTCTTCACTCCTTTCTCCAACGACCTCCATCAAAATCACACCTAAATACATCTAAAATCACACAATTGAGACATGGGATTCTTCTCACGCCAGCATGCAGGAAAAGACCCACACATCCGCCTGAGGGGCAGACAAACTCAATGCTTTCACCACAGGGTACCTAGAAAAAGCTGGTTATATCCCAAATGACCCTTAGCTAGACGAGCCAGTATGCCCAGAAGAGGAGCATTGTTATAGGTAGCTGGCTCTGTTTGCTCGTAATTGTCTCTTCGATCTGCAAAATTGTCATACGCATCGGGTCCGCCAACAATAGCACCCGTGAGAATGTTTGGATCGCTACCTTTGCTGCTGAACCATTTGGCATAGCCCCCACGGCAGCTGACAAAATTAGGATTAACCTTGACGGAAACAATGGAGGAACCTCTGTGGTGAACCTGGCGAGGATAGTTGGTTCCATACCCCACCATGTAGCTCGTAGCTCTTGGATTGTCCCCAAGAATGTAGTCCACCTGGGGGTTAGAGCAGCACAACACAGTGTTTTAGCATACAGCAATTGGATTGTGTATTGATTCTTCTACTACTTGGAGGGGCGTTAAAGTACCTGAGATTTAGCAAACGAGAGCAGCTGAGAAGGCGGCACATTCCCGGAAGCGCACTTTAGGTAGGTTCGGGAGGAAGTGAGGTAGTCAGAGTAGACGGCAGTGAGAAAGGAAGCGCTGGTAACGAACTGCAGGTTGTTCCACCTCTGCCGGTAGATAAGCCCCCCGGGGGTCTTTTGAACGTTCCGGCTGCCCTTCCCAAGGCACGAACACATAAAAGACTCGGCCTTGTCTTGATACCTTTTAAACACCGAATCATAGCGACCGGCTTTCCCTTGCATCCGGAACTGCAAACCCACCCAGTAATATGAGAAACAATCGAAATTAATGCCAAATTGGTGAAAGAAAAAGCATGCAAGGGGCGGAGGATTGCCTTGGCAACAAGAGTCTGCACGCCAGCATACTTGACATCCCAGCTGAACTCAGATACGCTCCAACCGGTTCCGCCCATGGAGTCCCCGTTGTTTCCAAGGTAGTTCAGGTAGTACTGATTGTTGGAGGCTTGGTACAACCAGGCAGCAGCCCACAGCAACTCATCCTGGAAACAAAAAAGAAAACCAGTCAATATGATGATGCCTTGAAGACAAGGAGAGAGCTCCAGTTAGACAAAATGACGTACGTTGTAGCCACTGACAGAGTGGTAGAACTCCTGGGCAACATAGATACTGCTGTCGTACTTGCCCCTGTACTTGTCCGCAAAGTCAAAGAGCTGAAAACGAGAGCAAACCATCAGCCACAGGGCACGTGAAAATGGCGGGTTAGGATCTAAGATCCAAAATGTGCGCCACACCCTATTTTTAATTATTTCAGCAAACATTGAAGTTGCATTCCCTGCTATTGTGGGATTCTTCGTTCACGCTTTCCTCGAGCGACTAGTTTGTTAACTAACTATGAAAACTCTGGTTTTGTAAATTGGGATTGAGAGATGACCTGGCGGGCATGAGTAAGGAGAAGATTGGCGTAAGAGGGATTGAAGCGGCGGAAGACCAGGGAAGCAGCAGCCATGGCAGCAGCGGTTTCCCCGGCTAGATCAGACCCCGGGTTATTTGGGTCGATTTTGTATGCTCGGCGATCAGTTGTCATGTCCTCTGGTCTTTGCCAGCAGTAGTGGTCGCTGTGTCCATCTCCAACCTACACGCAATAACATCATTCGATCCGGTCAAACTTTGGGTTAGAGCGTCGGCGTTGTATGAACTATGCGATAAGAAAGAGTTTATTTCAGTAATCTCAAGGAAAAGCTTGAATTTTGAAGATGAGGGATCAAATGGAGGAAAGCAAGGAATGCAGAAAGGCACCTCTCCATAAAGCACGTACGGCCGAGGATGAGCTTTAATGAAGTAATCAGTGCCCCACTTGATAGCATCCATGGCATGCCTAAGTTCTCCAGCAGAAGCCATTTGTCTGCCGTATTCCAACACACTCCACGACATCATTGTAATGGTGAATGCCATGGGCAGTCCAAACTTCACATTGTCCCCCGCATCGTAGTACCCTCCCACCAGATCCACCTGCAAAATTCGATACCACAATCTCAAACGAAGAAGAAGCAGACTAGTGTTGGGGTTGGGAGGACAAGAAGAGGCTCACCCCTGTAACTTTGCCATCTTGCAGACCAGAATGAGCTCTCCAAGTGACTCGTTGGTTGCGGGGCAGATAACCAGATCTCTGCGCTTCAAAAAATAGAATGCTCTTACTCAGGGCCTGTCCATAGTCATGCCCACCAAGAACACAAGGAAGACAAAGAAGCAGGAGCAGAGCAGCCATGGAAATGAGTGTAAACTTCTCCATGCAAGAATGCGAGACGACAAATCTGAGTACTCCCACCAAACACGCTATCGACTTTCGTAAAGGAAAATACAGAAGACTTGAATTCTGTAACGGAAGCTATTAATGTTGGTATAAAAAAAATCCTATCTTTTTAAACGTTGAGTTTGGGAAGGCAGGGAGTATGAGAGCTTCAGAGTAGGTCGTCTAACATAGGAAAAAAAGGACCAAATGAAGAAGAAGAAAAGGAATGTGGGTATGGTTTACCAGCTAAAAATCCTGATAAACCGGCCTCAAATGGGGAAGATAGACGAAGAAGAAGTGCAGACACTTTATAAGGAGAGGCGAAGGAGGAGGCAAAGAGATTCATTCATAAATAAGAAAAAGAATAAAAATAAATAAAGTTTCAAATATTGAATTGGATGGATGGATTGGATGTAATGTATTTCGCAGTGGCTGACTGCTGCTTGCGTAGGTTTTGTTCACAAGTCCAAAAGAGCATGCCAATCCATTCCCATCCCAACCGCAATCAACGGTATATGCTTCACAAATTAAACTTGCCCACCCCATCACATGCCTTGATTCGTTCACACACTGACACTGCAAATTGAGAATGGTAGATTGCTGCTGGTTGGAGCATAATTTATGGCTATGGAATCTATTCACACAATCGCACAATATAATACTCCCCCTCTTTTTTGTCTTTCAAGTTTGATTTTGTTCCTTACTTAGTTCTGCCTTCTGGGACTCAGTTTCTAAGAAAAGACAAGAGGTTTGTTTTAAAATTGGGGAGCCGCCCACTCCCACACTCTTATTCAACCCAAGCCCCACCCATTTGTTTACTTGACCAAAACTCCCAACATTAGGAGCTGCATGTTATGTTACGAGTGAACAGAAGAAACTACGGAGGAAAGTAGGGACTTGTTTTCTCTCAAACCACAAAGAATAATAATAGTATACGGAGCAGCGGCGCAAATCAAGGAAGATTGATGCGGAAAGCCAGTTACAAATGGTTTATTTACTTTTCCATTTTATAATTAGTTCTCATTCTTTTATGAGCTCCAACTACCGCTGGCCGTGATTAAGGTTACTCATACTTACACATATGTTTATCTTTTAATATTTTATTTTGTATATTAATTTTTCATAAATAAATTTCCACATAAACTTTTCAGATATGTGTTGACCCCAATTAAATAAAATAATTATATTTTATTTTATCTTTTATTATATCTATTTGTTCTTTTGAAAAAAAGAGTCTCTTTCTTCTTTGACAGACTAGAAGACTAAGGCAAAAGAGACGGTGGGAGACTAGTGAGCGAACCTCATCGTTTTTCCGCACGATTCACATTCATGGCATCTGAATCTCCAACTCTTGTGAAGAAACTTTGCGAGTACATCATTTTCTAACTTTGTTTTTCCCTTTGAGTTTTCTACTTCGTGTTGGTTTCAAATTCGAGCTTGGAAACTCGAATCCTTTGGATGTTTTTGTGGTAGATTTTGAGTTTGTATAGGGGTTTGAGCTGATTTGGAATGAGAATCATGTTGGGATTAGAGTGTGTTGAGATTAGATGCTCTAATCCGACTTGTATCGAAACGATTGATCAAAGAAAACAGAAAATAGAAAACACACAGTTTATAGTGGTTCACTCTCAGTTTGAAAGCTACGTCCACTGGCTGCTAACAGATCTCACTATGATCAAAACGGAGTTACAGAAGTTGTTTTTTGTTTTTGCCTCACCCCCACTGTTTCTCTCTTTCTCTATATCTCTAAAACCCTAATTACATCTTTATATACCTAAAGAAATAGGGTTATGAAAACAAGGTGAATTTACCAAAATACCCTAAACAATAAAATTAGACTCCATAACTCATCAATCTCCCACTTGGAGACTAATCACATCATCTCTCCATCTGCAGCGGCATCATGCACATATCTCATCCAAGAAGTCCAACTGAAGTTGCGCACAACTTCAGCTTTTCACTAGTCACAGCTTTCGTCAACATGTCAGCTGGATTTCGACTCCTTGATATCTTCTCAAGTGCCAACACACCATCTTCTAAAATGGATTTGATAAAATGATAGCGTACCTGTATGTGCTTTGTCTTGCCATGATAAACTGGGTTCTTTGCCAAAAGGATGGCACTCTGGCTGTCACAATGCAATTTACTCCCATTGTAGTTTTGGCCTAATTCTCGTAGAAAAGGCTGTAACCACATCATCTCCTTCGCGGCTTCTGTCACTGTAATGTACTCTGCTTCACAACTAGAAAGAGCAACTACATCTTGAAGCCTCGAGACCCAACTGATTGCGGTACCACCAAGAGTGTAAACATACCCAGTTCTGCTTTTACTGCTATCAATATCACCACCATTATCAACATCAACATATCCATCCAAACTAGAATATGACTTATGAAAACATAAAGCAAACCCTGAGCTTCCCTTCAAGTATCGCAAGATCCACTTTACGGCTTCCCAATGCTATTTTCCTGGATTACTCATATACCTGCTGACAACTCCCACTGCATGTGCAATATCTGGCCGTGTACAAACCATCGCATACATAAGACTACCAACGGCAGAGGCATATGGAACTCTGGTCATGTAGCTCCTCTCTTCCTCGGTCGACGGTGATTGATCTTTAGATAGTTTGAAGTGACTAGTCAAAGGTGTAGTAACTGGTTTCACATTCTGCATATTGAACCTGCTAAGAACTTTATTCACATAGTCTTCTTGAGAAAGTTTGAGAACACCTCTATCCCTGAATATTCTCATTCCAAGAATTTGTTTTGCAGCACCCAAATCCTTCATAGCAAATTCTTTAGATAACTCCCTCTTCAGCCTATCAATCTCAGTCAAGCTTGCTCCAGCAATTAACATATCATCAACATAAAGGAGCAATATAATATAGGAAGTATCAAACCTTTTAATGTAGAAGCAGTGATCGGCTTCACATCTCACGAAGTTCTTACTGTTCATGAAGCTGTCAAATCTCTTGTACCACTATCTTGGAGCCTGTTTCAAACCGTACAAACTTTTATGAAGTTTACACCCAAACTCCTCTTTCCCCTTCACCTCAAAACCTTGTGGTTGACGCATGTAGATTTCTTCATCTAAACTGCCGTGAAGGAAAGCAGTTTTCACGTCCATTTGCTGCAAATGAAGATCTTCTTTCACAACCAAGCTCAAAACAATTCTGATCGTCGTCAGCTTCACCACTGG
>CM039486.1:23334024-23386337 GCA_022433065.1 Begonia loranthoides | reverse complement strand
ATAATCAAAGTCCAAAATGTGAAGGTGAAAGGAAATTGATGGAACGAATACCATATTCAAATATTCTTGAAAGCATAATGTATGCAATGATATGTACTAGACTAGACATTGCTTATGTTGTAAGTGTAACAAGTTGGTTTATGGCAAATCCACATAAATCACATTGGCATGCGTTGAAATGGATGATGAGGTACATGTCTAGTTCATTAGATGTTGCATTAATTCTGGGAAGATGTCAATCCTGCAAAGATATAGTTGCTAGTTATATTGATGTTGACTTTGTAGGAAGTATCAATTCTAAGAAATCAATTTCTGGTTACATCTTCACTGTTTATGGAGGCGCCATATGTTGGAAGACATGCCTTCAGAAAGTTATAGCTTTATCCATAACTAAATCAAAGTATCTTTCAGCATGTGAAGGTATGAAAGAAGCATTATGGTTAAAAGGATTGGCAAGTGATTTTGGAATACATAGTTCTAAATTGACTATCTATTGTGACAATCAAAGCGCATTGCATCTCATGAAAAATCCAACGTTTTATGACCGAACAAAACATATTGAAGTTAAGTATCATTTTATAAGAGAAGTGAATGGTCAAGACTAGATTAAAGTTCAAAAAATTGATAAAGATGATAACCCTGCTGATATTCTTACGAAGATGTTGATAGTAGCTAAGTTTAGGCATTGCTTAAACTTAGTGAATGTAAAGTGTTAAAAGTGAAGGTACGGTGATGGTATGAGTGTACAAGTTTTTTTTATTTTTTATTTTTTCTAAAGTTGATTCAAGGTGGAGAATTGTTAATATTGACTCAGTTTTAGAAATTTCTTAGCTAGATCTAGTGTAATATCCCAACTTCTATATCGGAATTTAAAAATGATAAATTGAAAAGTAATTGAGGATATTCGAATTAGTAGAATAAATTATTAAAGACGTAATCGTTATATGTAGGCTGAACTGGTTTTTGTTCAGTTCGGTCCGAAAATAATTATGCGGTTTGATTTTAATTAATAATGAAAAGTTAAATTTGGAATTTAATTGGAATAAGTAGGAAAAATTAAGAAGGGGGAGAATTTAAATTAAAATAAAGGAATAAATAAAAGAGAAGGGAAGGAGAAGAGAACCGCACCAGGTTCGATTCTGTTTGAGTTTAAACAAAATTGCCCTTCGGCCATTTGAGAGAGAGAGACAGAGTTCGAGAGAGGGAGACACAGAGACAAAGGGAGAAGAGGATGTCGGTGGCTTGGGCTCGGCGATTCGGCGGGGAGGAATCTCCTTCGCGGCCGATTGTTGCTTCACGGTGAGGAATGGACGCGAACATGGACGAAAATGCGGCGATTGGAAGCTCGGGAATTTTGCGCTAGGGCTGGCCGAGCGCGAAATTGGATGTTGCGAATTCGTTGTTGAGGTAAGTTAATAGTTTTCCGTTTTAATTTCCTCCTCTCCTTGGCATTTTGTTGCTCGGCAGTTCGGAGTGGCGATGACCGGGATGGATTGGCGTGATGACAGGGGAGGGCGAATTGGACCGGACCGGAGCTAGCTTCCTCCAGCTGCTCCTCATCTGGAAAGCTTTCCACGTGGAGTTTGGTAAGTGGACTAACACTCCCTGAAGTGTACAATTCACCAGCCTTCCGTCTGTGCAAGTCTCCTTTCGGCTATAAATCAGTGTAACAGGTAAGAGGTGTTATGAAAATCTTTCAGTGTGTGAGCTGTGAAGGGTAGCTCGGGTGTGTTTTGGTGAAGGTGCTCTCAGGTCTGTTGTTTCAGCTTCGTTCTGCCGAGAGTGCCTTGTAGCCGAAAAAGTCAGAAAAGTGGAAGTTGTGGCTGCTTTCTCTCGGATCTGTATGGTTAGAACAATTCCTTCATTTCCTTTTTGTGTTTTATGTGATGAATGGACTGTAGAACATGACAGAAAAAAGGGTGTAATATACTCTTGTATTTGATGTTGCCGAATGTTGTTATGGAGAATTGTGTTATGCATTTTGGGTAACTGATGCTTGGACATGGTTGTTGTTATCTGTTTGGATTATAATTGTGAAGGACGGTTCATGTTGTTTCTACAGTTAATGCTACTGGAACCTTGTTGAAATAATGGTTAAGCTGCTGTTTGAATGAAACTTTGTTGATTAAGTTTATCCTTTTGATGATAGCCTTGTTGATAGTTGCATCTGTTAAGGTTGGATTTGTCTTGAAGAATTATTGTTAGATATAGGTTGTTAATTTGGATTTGAGCTTATGCTCCTGAATTTGTTTCCAGTGAATCTTATGTAGTGATTATATTGAGTTATAAATTAATGAAAGGTTTGAGAAGTTTCGAATGGTTGAGTAAATGGTTGGATGGTTAAACTGTATAGATAGTGTGCATGTGAAATATATACAATTTAGTAGGTTTAAATTTGGTTTATCATTGGACAACTATATATTGGAAAATGGATTGTTGGACGTAAGAACATGTTGGATTTATATTCTGGATTAGTTGTTGATTGTTTACTGCTGTGATTGATTTCATATTAGCTTCTGGTTGTTAGTCTGGATGATTTATCTACAGCCTTTCTAATCAGATAAAAAGGATAAATAAATGTGCTATGTGGTTATCGTTTGGATAAATGGAATTAAATGGTTCTCTACTCTGTTGTGAAAAATATGGTTTTATGATAAAATACTATTCGGTTTTATAAAGTAAATTCTCTCTATTATCAGGTCACATTGATGAAATGAACAACTATTGTGGATTATTGTTATCCTGTTGCACATGTTAAGTTACTAAATTGATTATTGCAAGGTTCCTAAGTAATTAAGTTGACTAATGGAATTTATTAAGCGTTAAGATTTATGAAAATTCGGTGGTCAATAATTATTGGTTAATTGGTCGATGAAAATAATTGAACGAAAAATGTGAAATGAATTAACAAAATAATGATATAAAAGTTAAGATTTATAATAGATATGTTTATTACACATTTAGGTTAACTACATTGCAAGAATTAGGATTGTATGCTGTGTGTTTACTAGATTTAGGTTCTTTTAATGATATGTTTATTAGACATTTATACGATCATAGAAGACTATATGTATTCACGAGTATATTGCATGACATACTTAATGTAATACCCCGGATATTTTTCCATGTTTGTCGATGTATTAAATTGGATGATTGATACAAAAATATGTCATATCATATTTCATGAAAATACGCCTTAAATTATGCTTGGAAAGTATGGGGTTAAGATTGAAAATTTACCTAAGCACAAAGGTTAAGGAAAAATCTGTACAGGGGGTTTTCGGACGAAGTCCATAAATGGGTCCGGATGGCGCAGACGGTGCAGACGTCGTTGAATTGAATCTGTATAGTTTTCTGGGAGATTTCAGACGCCTCTGACTCGTCCGAAAACGGGTACGGATGGCTCGGACGTTGTTGAGATGAATCTATTGTTAGCCTTTTTGTTAGGCTAAGTTTTATTTTGATGATGACTAAAATGGTGATTAATTTAATAAAATCAATAAGTTGTACTTTACGTTATTCGGATATTATTCTTAATGTTTTATAATTAATATTTATTTATATTTATTGGAAATACCCTCAAAATGGGTATTATTAATGTTCTAACAAGTTCATCTAAGTCCATGTAGGGAATACATATCGTTTCGGGACTTAGAAAAATCAAGAATGTGAAAAATGAGCAAAAGGTCGACGAACAGAACTAAAGGGTCGACCCTGTCATGCATTCACAAAGGAAAGGGTCGACTGTACAGTCGACCGCGAAATGGACAAATTGCTCCAGAATTTCTGCACGAAGGAAAGGGTCGACCGTATGGTCGACCGCGAAATGGACAGATTGCTCCAGAATTTCTGCACAAAGGAAAGGGTTGACCGCACGGTCGACTGTACTGAAGGTATATTTTAACGGTCAAATCTCAACGGGCAGAATTCCAACGGCTAGTGAAAAGGGTCGACCGTTTAGGGCACAAGGTCGACCGTTTGAGCAGAGTCTATAAATAGAGGATCACTCTAAGCTCTCCACAACTAACGAATCGAATATTCGAGGCGAAGCCCTGCCAAAATCAATACTCGAATACTACTCTGTGAGCTTTTAATTGTGTTGTAAATCCAATTCTCCTTATTCCGAACTTGCGAGTTATATTTTGGGAGAATTCGGATTAGATAGATTTGAGATTTAATCTCCGAATTATTATTATGCTTGATTGTAAAGGGTGATTCCCTAAGAATTCATCACACTTGGGTGACACCCTGAAATAGTCAAATTTAGGGTGACGACTCGTAAGAGTCTAAGGTTGACGACCTTTTAATTAGTCAAGGGTGACGCCCCGTCTAATAGTCAATTTGTAAACGGTTTTATTGGCACCCGCAAGGCAATTACTTAGTGTATCTCCAAGTGCAACTTGGAACGCGGACGTAGCCTAGTTTGCCGAACCGCGTAAACAAATATTGTGTGCATTTCTCTAACCCTTACTCTTTATATTATTGCATATATTTGTTATCGATATTTTAATAATATGCATTAAATCACTTAGGGTAATTAGAGATTAAAATATCGCACGAAAAAGTTAAAACGCTATATTCACCCCCCTCTATAGGCGTATATCGATCCTACATCTATATTCAATTTTGGGTGATTTTGGATGCCTTGGTATCGTCCGAAATCTGGCGCGGACGCCTTATAGAGTCTAAAAAGTCAAAAATCTGTGAAACTCATTTATATTTCACACTCTCTCTCTTCCGATTTCTTGCTGCACTAGCCAAACCTTCTCTCCTCCAGCCTCCCTGCAGCACGCCCAGTCTTCCCTAAGGTGTGGAAGCTTTTCCATGTGGCCCTACGTGTGTGGACCTCTCCTCCATTGGTTTGCACAATAGCCAGCCTTATTTCTGCATCTTATCTCTTCCCTACCAGCTTTCCTTCTCCATCTCATCTATAAGTGTAACGTCCCCCGATGCTCCCAGTACAATATTGTCCGCTTTGGGCCGAAGCCCGCACGGGTTTGTTTTTGGGGTTAGCCCAAAACTCGTTGTACTAGGTAGGAAGGGGCTCCATGCTTATATACCATGCATTTTCTACTCTCCCAAGCGATGTGGGATTGTGCCCCCCTGATATGGGCTGGACCCACAATTGGGCATTTCCTGGCCTTCACAGGGCGGGATGCCACAATCTCCCCCCCTTGGGGACCCGACGTCCTCGTCGGCCACACTTCCGGTTGAGATTTAGCTCTGATACCATTTGTAACGTCCCCCGGTGCTCCCAGTACAATATTGTCCGCTTTGGGCCGAAGCCCGCACGGGTTTGTTTTTGAGGTTAGCCCAAAACGCGTTGTACTAGGTAGGAAGGGGCTCCATGCTTATATACCATGCATTTTCTACTCTCCCAAGCGATGTGGGATTGTGCCCCCCTGATATGGGCCAATTGGGCCTTTCCTGGCCTTCACAGGGCGGGATGCCACAATAAGAGGTAGATTCCCCTGGGTGCTTCAACATTTTTTGCAATTTTGAAAGTGTGAAGAGTGTTACTTGCTGTGAGAACGTGAGTGTGAAGTGCATTGTGGATTAAGGAAGGTATAGATTGTGAAGAGTACTCTGTTGTCCACCGTGAACTGAGACAAGGTAAGAGTTCATTATTTGATTTGAAGCTCTGGTTTTGGGTCAACATTGGACATGAAAGTGGGATTTGTCATTCATGTTGCCTTGTTAGGAACTGTTGGGAGATTGGAAGGTTGGAGATAAACATTTGTTGCCAATTGCTAAATGTTTTGCTGCTACGCTTACTGCTTTTGCTGAGATTTTTCTGTTGCACGTTTGAGGTAAGAATTAGAACTTGTTGTTGGTCAAAGGTGGCCCTACATTACGGGTTTTTGGATGATATTGAATTGCCTTGGAAATGTTTGATCTGAACTGATAAATTTTGGATAAGTTGTTGAAATTGAAATTGTGGTACTATATTGAATTGTCGATGTTTGAAATTGCTTTTAAGTGTCAAGTATGAATCAACTCAATGATTGAGAAGTAATGAAAGTCTGGTTTAGTGTTGATTGAAAATTTTGGATAGTTTGATGTTGATACATTTATCATGCTAGTGGCCATCCATTGTGGACAGTAGTTACAAGTGTTAAATCTGGATTGGTAAGCCGAGTTATGCATATAGCTGAATCGCTGTCATCTACAAAGTATAAGCTGAATGTGCCATGTAGATTAAGGGTAGTAATCTGTTCTTACACTCACTGTTGAGATCATGAGATTTAACATACATTCATCAGTTAACTCGCTTGAATTGAACCTGAGATATGCCAATATGGAAAATTGCATTAGAGTTGTTGTTCTGCTCAAAGTTGTCGATAAATAAACTGATAATTGACACTGCCTTGTTTTACATAAACACCTAAGTTAGTTCATTGGTTTATTGGTTACTTTAAATGCTCAATTAGAACCTGGATAGTTAAATAAATAAATTCTGTGCCTTAAGATGAACTTCCATGTGAAATTGTGATTAAACTAGTTGTATTTTATTGTATATCATTTCTCTGTTTTATTTTGTGGCACTCATGCATCATCCTAGGGCTTATGAATTGTTTACATGTTGTGTGTCATCATAATATATGTAAATAGGCGTGTGGGGTTCGGGTGATCGGTGACATATCCATACGGTAGTATACTCCCACATAGGGAGCAGTGAGATGAGAGTTAGCTACGTGGAAGCTGGGCTCACCTTTACCCCGTTCTGAAACCCCTAACGTCTTTAACAAAAGTGAGGATACCGGCATGTGGAACACCCCCGATGGATATACCTCCCCATCGGAGTGAAATGGTTCAGCCACATGACCTTGGGAGTATCCCACCTTGATTTCCAGAAGAGATACGGCTCTCTTCTGTAATGCATTGTGTGGTCACGCATTATTCGCATTGCATTTAAATTCTGATTCTTGCTGGGCGTTAGGCTCATTGTTTTCCCTGTAATGTAGGTATATGTACGAGAAATAGGTGAACAGGTCAAAGGCAGTTGACGAAGTATTTGCGCGGTGGATCTTGTGGCTGGTTGGGCTAAAGAGCTTAAAGAGGAAATTATTTGTAAAAAAAAAAGGGATTTGCAAATTAGTAAATATTCTGTATCGTATTATCTTAATTCCGCTGCTTTTCATAAAATGATTATATTATTCCTCTGCAATTTGATAAATGTTTTAAGTAAAGAGTTTTAATGATCGGGTTTTATAAAGAAAAGTCTCACTCAGATTTTATAAAAGAAAAAGTTTTAAATTTCACGCGATTTTAAAGTAAATAAAAACTGGGTCGATACACTTAATATTTGTAAATAGGCATGTGGGAGTTCGGGAGAATCAGGGATGGTTCATCGTGATGACAACCCTATTGGAGTGCCTACTCCCACGTAGTGGGCGGTGAGGTACGGTTAAGTCACATGAATCTTAAGATTCTCAATTCTCTTGTACTGAAATCCCCAATGTCTTTAACAAAAGTGATCGGCGACAGTATGCAGTGATACCCCTATTGGTGTGACTCATCGTTGGAGTTACGGTTAAGCTACATGATCGCCAGAAGTATCCGACACTCTGGCCCAACAGAAAGGATACAGTTCTTTTCTATAATGCATCGCATGATCATGCATCATATCTGCATTCCTTTTTCTTATATCACTTACTGAGCGTTAGGCTCATTAGTTAGGTCTTGTGATGTAGGTATGTACGAGAAACAGGAGAACAAGTCAAAGACAGTTGATGAAGGATTTACACGGGTGGATCTTGCGGTTGGCTGGGCTAAAGAGTTTATGAAAGAGAAAAGAGTTTTGTAAATTAATTTAATACTTGTTTTCATTCCGCTGCATTTCATTCAAAAGATTTTATTACTTCTGCTGAAATTGATAAAAGTGAAAGTAAAGAGTTTTAACGATCGGGTTTTACAAAGGAAGAATACTCTGATGTTTTTATAAGAGAAAAGAAAAGCTTTAAATTTTACGCAATTTTAAAGTAAATAAAAACCGGGTCGTTAAGTCTAGTGGTGGTTAAATTTAGTTTATTTTAATTTCTTCTTGTAGAGGTGTAAATATAAGTTGATGCTGTGTAATTTTGTTAGATTCATTCTTCTATATTTTGTTCTGTTATTGGAGAAGAAAATAGAGGTGAACAGAGAGTTGGAGAGGTGAGAAACAAATGAGAGATATAGAGAAGAAAGTTTTCTTGTTGTAAGTCTCCCAGGTTAGTTTTTCATGGTTATCCAGTACTGCTGTAATACGTTCTTGTAATATTGAGATGTATAAAAAAATGGCTCAACACTTATACCCTGTGGATGTAGGATGATCTTGTCTAAACTACGTAAATTTTGGTGTTCTTGATTCTTTACTACATTTTTCTATATCGTCTGTCATCGAATAGTTTTTTGTTCAACACCCTAAAATATAAAATAGTTTATATATACTATATATAGAATTAATGGGATGAATGGTTTACGAGTTTCTAGATAATAAAATTATATGATATGATTACTGTCATCATATGTCTCGATATTAATAAATATACTTCACATATTAGTTACACGAACATTAAATGAAATTGACATTGGTTTAGAAATGTCTAGTCCCCATCGAGTGGAAATGTCTAGTGTCATAAGCATTGGTTAGAATGTGTAGAGGGATATGATGAAACGTAAGATATATGACATAGACTATTTGAATAAGTGGAGAAAGGTTAAGAAAGATGAAAACCTTAAAACATAAAATAATTTATGCACTTATAATCTTTAAAATCAGAATAAACTTACTGCACTTTATAAAGGCTAGAGAAAACGTGCATGATAATTTGAGTATAACATAGGACCAGAAAGCTTTGAATTTATTCTATTGTGTCTTCTTGTTCTATGACCCATGTCTACATAGAATGTAGTTAAGACTTTTAATAATGTAAACACTTGTATAAACTAACTGTGCATTGCAATATAAATATATGGCCTACTAGCAGAGAATGTACGAGCTTTATTCATTATTCCCATCATGATTATTAGTTGAGTATCATGTTTTAAATTCTATTTGAGGATCTCGAGATTTGATGTTCATGCATTTGGATGTGATTGTAGAGATTCAGGCGTGTGATCCCACTCTAACACTCTAAAGCTCAGCATGTGGGAACTCGATTACCATCTCATTCATGAGAAAGTTACATCAAACAAGCTGGTTGTTTCCTTCGTTCCATCTCCCATGCAACTCCTTGATGGTCTAAATCAACACAAATTGAATCGAACTCTACCCGTTCGGTTTAGTTTGATCAGTTCTTGTTGACCGTGCATTTCTCAATTCTCATCTTTCCGTCTTTGCTTAAACTAGCTTCCAACTTGTTACTCCTATTCGGGTTGCATCATTCCAAAGTTTCTATCCCAAAAATTGTGCTCTTGATAGTTTGTAGAAGTAAGAGATCAGCCACAGCGTCTGGGTAATGGCCGGATTGCAAGCCATGCCCAAAAAAATTAAAAGAAAAAAGATTGGATGCATGGCAAACCTTTTCTTTAATTTATAATAAAGCCATGACTAAATAATGCCATGACTCCTACGGTAAATTTTACCATTGGCAACAACTTTTTTGACTGTTGGAATGAGTTTTTTCTTTATTTTTTATGCTAAAATATTATTTTTTATGGCCTATAAACATCATGCAATTCATGTTTTACTTCTTCACCAATTCTACAACTCTCTTAACTATTAACTCTATCAATTGTCATTTCTCTCGATGCTCGAGTGCCGACTCTCAAGTCCGACCTCAATTCTCAAACATTTATTCTCATCTCAATTCTCGGAACTCATTTTCATTTTTTTATTGTTTGCCATCATCTTCTTATAAGTTTTAATTAGTTATATTAGTGAATTATATTTTTGTGTTTGTGTTGAATTTTTTATATTAGATTTATTAAATTATACCAGATGACAAATTTTGATCCCGAGTGATAACATTGATGCTAATGTTAGGGAATCAATTGGATCTCCATCAAATTTTAATATGCATGAATCCTCTAGCAGTAAGCATCGTGAATCAAATGTACTTTGGATGAAGTTAGAAAATAGAATATTTTACCTTAAGTATTTTCTTTGACTTTAGATAGAGCCAATAAGAATGATGTGGCTAAAATTTTTTAAAATCCTTATATTACGTCTCCTTTAGGTTTATATTTTTAATTTAATTGTACAAGATGGTATGAATATTTTACTTGATTCTATTTCAAATATTAGAATGACTGTTTGTAACATCAATTCATCACAAATTAGACATGAATTGCAAATAAAATATTGTAAAGAAAAAGTAAAACAATAAAAAAAAACTATTAGAACATATTTACGACATAGAAGAAATTCTACCAATGAGATGTTAAATTTGGATGTAGAATATAAAGATGTTCTGAATGTATATTGTACAGAATTGAATAATTATTCACGTTAAAGTAATATTGAAATGTCTAACGAATTTGATTGTATATATGCTGAAGTAGTTAGAGATTTTCTTAAAGTTTTTGATACTTTTACAAAATTTTTTTTGTATGATTTATAGTCTTAGTATTTGTCATGTTCTTATACAATTCACATTTGTTACATGCTCGCTAACTTTTCTAATTTAGAAGTATTTCAAATTATAATTGAAAAAATGAAAAAAAAAATTCTATAAATATCTTAATGCTAATGAGTTGGGTGTAAAGAAAGGTTCTACAAATATCTTTGGTTAGAATTAATTTACGAGAAAGATCAAGTAAAAGTGCATAAAGTTTTATATTCTTTTGATATTAAATTGAACATTTTTTTTTATAAACAAAACATTGTTAGTGATAGAGTAGAGTTTTATTCTCCTCTTACAAATATTGCTTCTAGTTCTATTTTTTTTTCTAAAATTCATTTGCAAATTTTTAAAAATAAAAAATATGTTGCAAACACTTCAACGACTAGTAGTGCTTTATATTTACATTGTTATCTTGACCAACCATTGATTTCAATAAATGATGAAGATAACGCTTTTGATATCTTAGCAGGGTGGAAAACACAAGAAAGAAGTTTTCTAGTTCTTTACATCATGACTCAAGACATACTAACCATGTCGGTATCGACAGTTGCATCGGAATCGATTTTTAGTACAAGGGGTAAGTAAAGTGCTTCCAGATACAAGAAGTAGCTTGGCATTGAAGACAGTCGAGGCACTAATATGCTTGAAGAATTAGGAGTTTGCAAACAAGATGATGCAACACAATGCGCAATTGGAGGAAATCGCATGAGATATCAACAACATCAACATATATAGAGTGGATTTTGAAGAATATAGCTCTCCAAAAGATTGATGATGAGTTTATTTTATTTTGCACGTAAATACATAAGTTATATAATTAAGAAAATGCATATGATTGACGATTGAGTGGGTGTCAACCCAATTGAGATATACTCGTATTGTAGTTGTAACATCCGAATTTTTCATTCTCAAATTTTAGCAATGTATTGGAAATGTTGAATTTTAATGGAATGAATATTGGTGTCACACATTTTAGACTTGGAGTATTTAATGGTGTGTATATATGTTAAGTGGTAAGTGAATAAGTTAAGTTGGAGATTTATTAAATTAAAGAACAGAATTGTTTCTTTTAATGTAAATTCATAAACTTATAAAGGAAGGAAAACGACGTTGATTTGTGCAAGGCGCGCATGATTTTTTCGCTGTTGGTTGGGAAATCTGATGGCGAGGTTTAGCCTCTGTATTTTCATGGCTGCTGGGAATAACCTCCCTCACTCACTCGCGATAACTGATTGTAATGGACTGTGATGTTGGCGGAGTTCTAGTGGTGGGGATCCCACGATTGGATGGATATATGAAGAGTACGATCAAGGGGACGAAACCAACCTTGGTTTTGCTGCTTCAGCCGATTGTTGAAGACACTATCCTCCTCGGTCGTTTGTCGACGAAGCATTTCTCCTCAACAGATTTTCTAGAATTTTGAGGGGAAACAGTGACTGTTTGTTTTAGGGGAAATCGGGGTTGTTTTCGCCTCGGTTGTTTGTCTCCTCGAGCGATTTCTCCTCTAACGATTTCTGGATTACTGAAGAGATTTTGTAATGACTCGGTTTTCATATACTTAAAATGTCGATATGCAAGGCACATTTTCTTTTATAAAACATAGCTTAGCGGAAGATTTTTTGTAAATAAAACATTTGAGAATAAAATGTCAAAAACAAAATCATTTTCAATAAATCTTTAAACTTTACGAAACATGGCATAAGTTCAAAACCCTTTATATTTTCCTTTTTTCCTTTCCGTTTAGCCTAACCAACCACGAGATCCGCAACGCGCAAATCCTCCATCAACTGCTTCTTTTCTCGTTACTATGCATACCTACATCACAAGACTTAAACTATAAGTCTAATGCTTAGCAAGAAATAATATAAAATATGATTCATGTAATGCATTTTACATAAAACAGTTTCCGTATTAGTTCCTTCCTTTCCTTTTATATGCACATCAATGCACTTTGTCCCGACGTCAATCAAAGACTCATTAGCCGCTAGGCACATCAATGCATAACATCTCTTGATAAAAGATCGACATCAATCGAACCGCCTATTAGCTATTGTGCATATCAATACACAACGACCCATCACCTCCGATGTAATAGCTCTAACATTAATCGAAACCTTTGCTAGTGGTTGTACACGTCAATGTACAATGATCCGTTCCAACATCCATCAAAACTCACTAGCTTTCATTCACTTCAATGCTTAATGACCTCACAAACCATTGGTCAATCTGTGTAGACATCAATCGAGATCAAACTAACAAACTTACGTTCATCTATCCATTCTATTTAGTAGTCATTTTCATAAAAGACATATGCATGAGAAATCTATTTCTTAACATTTATGAAGCATGAATATGATTTCATACAATTTAGCATGTTCTAACATATCATCAAACACCAATATAATCATTTAATCTATAAAACACAAGCATTAAACATCAAACTACCTCTTGTGATGTAGCCCAAAAGGTAAAAACACAATAATTCATTTCTTATTCCTTAGAGAAGTTAGAAGAAAACACAACTCCCATTAAGTCCCCTCTTCTCTTCCTTTCTTCTTCTACTTCTTCTTCTTCTTCTTTCTCCCCTTGATTCCACTTCTTTTCTTCATATGAACCTCCCTCTTTCTCTCAAGGTTACCCTTTCTCTTTTTCTCAATCTTTCCTACTTACAACAACTTAACCTTCATTCTTCAGCCTTCACAAGCAGGAAGTGGTGCTCACTCAGTCAAGAAGTGATGAGTAATCAACTCATCATCTAATAAAAACATGACATCGTAGCTCATTTTAGGCGACTCTTCGCATTACCGGTTGATCAATCTCTTCAAATAGCCTAAAAATGGACTCTGTATAATCTTAAAAAAAAATCAATCGATCACCTTCCTACAGCCGATCGACCACAAAAAAAAACTTTACAATCTGTACTAAAGGCAAATGATCGCATTTCATGCTTGATCGACTGCTAAACACAAATTTCAAAAATCTACTTCAAAACCCGGTCATTCATGGATCATCCACCAAAATTCCTTATTTTGACTCTATAATGACCATAATTGACCACCTTTCTTCATGATTGACCGTGGTTGTGTTTTGGTCGACTGTAATGCTTGTTTTCCAGAGTTGGATTTAGCGAACTCCATTTGGCTTCGTTAACCATACCTTATTCTCCCTCATGTGGATTCCTAAGCCCTGTTGGCTATCAAGTTCATTTTAGGGCCATTTTTCTTGTTCAACTCATTGTTATCCATGTGGGACATGACGCGTGTTAGGTTCGTGTTGGGTGTTTTGGTCTGAATGCACTTGGGTCTAAGTGCCAATTGTTGTGTGGGTCATATCTGACAATTTCTGACTAGTGTAACATCAGATGATCAGCTTTGGTGTGTCGGACACTTGGTTCGTGTAATGTTCTAGTGCATCAAAGCATAGTGGTTAGCTATGAGTCCATGAGATTTGGTTTCGTTGGATGTTCGGTTACCTGACCTGGTGTGAAGTCATGTTCCTTGTTTCCATAGGAATCTTTTGCATGTCGTAAATGTCAAATTCTCTCTATTGTTGTGCTTGGGGCTTAGTGCTTGAACAGTAGGAAGCCAGAGAGTGATGTGTGGTTGTGACCTCGATTTAGAGTATTGCTCAGGCATGGAAGGCGTCTTGATGAACACTCTAAACCCGAGTCCAACCGATATCTTTTTGTTTTCCAGTTCCAGACGTGTTCCTGGTTGGGGGATTCGTTAAGTCACATCTCGGGTGTTACGGAGACTCCACATCAGTTCGATATTGTGTGAGCCGATGTAGCCAGTTCAACGACCTTACTTGTCTTCTGCCAGGTCATGTGGGTTCTTCGTTGGAGATCGTTTCGTTTGTTGATCGATCGATTGGGACACCTCTTTGGTTCCGTTCGGGTGACCTTTCTTTGCCCTTATGGGTTTGCCAGCTCATCGTGAACTTTGGTCATTTCACGATTGTAATACCCCTGATTTTCTTAGCGCTAACCATGAGATTAAGTAAAGATAATTAGAACTATATTGGATGTTAATGGTAATTGTTTGAATGATTTGGATATGTTGTGTTATGGTTTGTGGAGGAGTAGTAACTTAAGTGTTTATGTGATGTTTATTTAGAGAAGTGGTCGATCACTTCAAAGGATGATCGACCAGAAGTGTTCAAATTAAAGAAGTGGAGCTCTCTGTTGATGGGGCGGTCGATCGTATGGATAAGTGGTCGATCATGGTCATTACAAAGTCAAATTTAGGATATGTAGCGGTTGTTCGATGATCTACCGGGTTCTTCATGGATTGTGAAGTTTATGGGTTAGTGGTTGATCATTTTATGAGGAGCGGTCGGTCTTAATCATCACAGATTATAATGTTGTGTTTTATGGTTGATCAGCTGAATGTTGGTGATCGACCGGTATTCTGATAAAGGATACAGAGTTTGTTTTCAAGTTGTTTGGTTGTTGATCATTCAAAGGGTTGATCAACCGGTAAGTTGAAGAGTTGCCTGAATTGCAATGTTATGTTTTAATTGGACGAAGGAGTGGATTACTTAGCATTTGTTAGTTGTATGTGCGCCATCTCCTACTTGAGGTTGGATGATGAAGAGTTTAGTTATATTTAAAGGGGGGAGTTTCGTGAAGAGAAAAGAAGAAGAAAGATGTGAGAAAGAGGGAGAATTTCATAAGAAGGAAATTGAGAGAAAGAACCGTGAGAGCTTCAGGAGGAAGAATAGAAGAAAAAGAAGAGAAAGAAGGAGAATATGGAAGAGGGAGGAAGAATCTTAAGGGGAGTTGTGTCTTCATCTTCTCCAAAGAATAGAGGTAAGAAATAGGTATTTATGTTTTCCCTTAAGGGCTACATCACAAGAAGTAGAGTTTATCTTTAATAGAGATAGGTTGATTGTATTGTTGTTTGATGTTTGGGTTTATTAGATGTAAGCAATGAACTTAAGTGCCCTTATGGCCTATGTCACAATAATTTAGGTATTGTTGATGCAAGATGATTGTGTTGATAGATGTTAAGTTATTGATCACGTTGCTGACCGAGGATGTATTGTAATTGATGTGTTGTTTGATTTGCTGTTCGATGCTTTAGTGTTCTTGTTTAATAGACTTTAAATTAAGAATTATGTTCATGCTTTGAGGTTGTATTGATGATATTCTAGAATATGTTAAATTGTGTGCAAGCATGTTCATGCATCATGGTTTTGAAAATGTACGAAAATAGTTTTATGCATTATGTGAAAATGATAAATGAGTGATCAAACATACCAAATGGACGTGTTTTGGTCTAGTGGTATGAGACACTAGTCTAAAAACAAGTTCGTGCAGGCCAAATTCACCCAAAGCATACAACATTCATTTGAGTTGTATGGTAACCTAATGTATCATTTCAAAGTAATAAAATGGATTGAATAAATGTAATGGCGTTGGAGGTTAAGGGGATAAGTAATGGTCTTGTCGGGAGAGCTAATAATGATGTAACTCATCCCCTGTCAGGATTGACTTATGGTTCAGCCCAACGTTGACCATAGGATGTATCTTTTCTCCTTAATTGATAATCTTCAACATTTGGACTGACAAGTGAAATGTAATTCGAATGATAGAAGAGATAGGTTCTCTTCTGAAATGAATTGCATAAGCATTGGGTCAGCATACACATATCATATTCATGTTATTATTTTCTTTTAGGCATTCTATCTTTTACTGAGCGTTAGGCTCATAGTTTAAGTCTTGTGATGTAGGTCTGCATGGTAATGAGAAACAAAACAGTTGATTGAGGATTTACGTGTTGCGAATCTTTTGGCTGGCCAGGCTAAAGAGTGAAAGAAAAGTGTAAATGTTTTGAATTTATGCCACATTTTGTAAACTTAAAAAGGATTTATCTATGACATTTTATTTCATTTATTTTCAAATACAAAGTCTTCCGCTTTGCAATATAAGAAAGAAAAGTATTTTAAAACCCTGTGTCTAAAAGTAAGTAAAAAGAAAAATGGGTCGCTACAACGATGGTCCCTTTGATTTGTTTTAAATTTTGGGATGAAATTTCTTTTAAGGAGGTTAAGATGTAAGTCCAAGATTTTTAAATGATTTTAAAATTTCACGTGTAAATGTTTTTCAAAATTTGGTCAAGTTTTATCGCATAGCAGCAACGTGTGTATGTTTCAATCAAACGGTCAAATTGGGTTTTACCGAGCGGTGATTTAAATTCAGAAATGTCTTTGGTAAAATTATTTTGGTTAAGAGGTTATTTTTGGTTGGCATTTGAAACGAGTCAGGATTTGAAACGGAAATTGAATTGAATTTATTTGGTATATATAATTATGTATTATTATATTAAATTTTATTTTTTTTAATAGAAGAAGGAAGAAGAAGAAATGCAGTCGAGAGAGGAGAGCGCGAGAGAGGAGAGCGCGAGAGAGGAGAGGGGGAGCTTTGATCGGAGTGGTTTTGACTTCCAACGCCGGTTTCGTGTTCCCGTCGTCCTTGTGAACAAGCTTTTAGAAGGCGGTTTGCGTTTCGGTAAGTTTTTCTCCTCGTTTTGACATTTAGAAGTTAGGGTTTCCTTTGGCCTCGGATTCGATCTTGAGAACTTGAATCCAGAGGAAATTTCTGGTTGATTTTGGTTGCATTAGAGTTTATGCATAGTTGTTAGTCATTAGGAGTCGAGTATAGGGTGGAATGGTGGAAAACCTGTGGTTTCTAATGATTTTCAATCGACCAGTGGTCGACCGAAATGAGCTGGTTGATCATGAATAGACTAGGGGAGTGGGGTCGATCCACCTAAAGTTTTACGGTTGGTCTCCCGAGGACAGTTGTTCATCGACCGAAAATGGACCGGTCAATCACTCGAAGTCCAGGGACAGCTCTAGACGATCAACTGGTCGATCAATTGACCAGTTGATCGACTAGTCAACAGTGGTCGATCTATTGGTAATGGGTCGATCAACCGCTAATGACCAAAAATGGGCAGATTGCCCTGCATCTATTCTGCGTCACCTCGCTGTTTAAAAACGCTTGTTATTGAGCCGTTTATGCGTAGGTTGAGTTCCTAGACTTGACATAGGGCCCTTCCGCCTATTCATTGCGGCTCATTGTTAGAACTTTTTATCCTTTGACAAGGTTTTAGGCTCAGTTTGCTTTATGGTTTTCGAGCTAACTTTCCACTAAAATCATACTTGATTAACTTTAGATGAGTTTCCGCAACTGTTGAGTCTTGAATGGTTGCAGGCGTGTCTTATTAACCGCTGTGAAAATCTGGTTGATCGTCGACACCAGATGGTCTCGGTTGATTGTTGTCGAGTCTGGCTGAGGCTGCGAGGTCCCGATTGACCTTCGTTTCATCTCGACGACTGTTGGGTGGTCTCAGTTGACCATCATGATGCCTTGTCGACCATGGTTGGGTTGGAATGGCTTCGATTATGTCTTATTGACTACTGAGTGGATCAGGTCGAGTGTGTTGTGTTATGTCTCCTATCACCATGTCTTGTTGACCAGTGGGACTTCTTGGGTGTTTGTTGAGTGCCAGGTCGACCGTGGTTGTGTTTCGATCGACGACACTACTTGTTTCTCGGAGTTGGATTTAGCAAACTCCATTTGGCTTCGTCAGTCATTCCTTGTTCTCCCTCATGTGGATTCTCGACTTGGGTGTAAGGAACCTGTCGTTCCTCATGTGAGCCAGGAAGTCTTGTGTTGATTCTTCCGGTCAGGGTTGGTTTTTGGTTTAGGATCCTAGTTGTGTTCCTAGTTTTATTTTCAGATTTGGAACTAGTGGTTGTCCCTAGAGATCATCTTGAATTCCGAGTCTTGATTGAGACTTTTCTGTTATCCCTTGTACGTTTGTTGGGATGTTCACATAGGCCTTGTTATAGGTTCTGGAGATGTAAGTAGTGCGTCCTTCCTTTCGATAGCCTGTGGAGTTGGTTGGTCGTAAGCATATCATGTCATCATTGAGGTAGGGATCTTTATACTTTCTGCACTACATTGCATCATGTTTTCAAACTGATATTTTGTGGGATAACACACCCTGAAAATCTGACAGGAACTGTTTCGACAACACGTCTGATTTTATGTATATATATGTTTTCTCACATTTATTTTATCGTTCATGGTATACTATTTGCTACTCTGTGCACATATGATGATTTGATATTGGTGCATATATGGTGGGAGGATGAATCCTCTTGATGCTTTAGGCCATTTGGCGCTAAAGGATCACAAGGCTATCCTGTGCAATCTATTACTGCGAGAAGATTGGTTGTTTGTATATGCAAAAAGGTGATAGGGCATTGGTGACATGTCCTCGAGTTTCAAGCCTCGAAAGTTGAAATGGAGATGGGGCGGTGATGACGCATCCTTGGGTTTCAAGCCCCAAAACCTGGCCAGGGTATTTAGCCACATGGATTGAAGGTTGTCAATCATTGAGACTCGCCTATCCTAGTACTGTTTCATTTGACGGGTGGCGTGATGTCACGTAGCTCTGCTCATCGGCAACCCTCGTCAATTTGAGACATATGGGTATTCTAGTTGAGAAGCAGTCTATTGCAAGCAACATTATCTGTTACTTCTATTATACGAATCGTATTAGTGCTAAGCTATGGCTCATCGACACATCTGGGTGACGTCCTGGATCTTTGGATCGCCGTTGTTTGTTTCACTCTGTCTCATGAGGTATAACTCTCGATAGATGGCCTCCTTTCTGTGGTGTGTGTCACATGGGTCCATGTGTGATAATCCCTTTTCACTGTGATGTTTTCATACGAAAAACGATGTTGGCATATTTTGTGGTATAGCTTTCTATGTATATAGCAGGTTTTGATAAAGCCACATTGAGGACCATGGGCCAGTTTGATAAAATGATAAAGAGATTTTTGAATATTTTAAATCCATGTATGGTAAATGAGAATCATGAAATGATTTTCAAAAGATGAGGAAAACGGGTTTTAGCATGCATTGCATTTAGTATCGACTTCCCTACTGAGTTTGTCATTCACCCCTTTAGACTCTATTTTTCCCAGGCTAAGGTGTAGGCTTGGTGCATGGGATGTGTACATGCCGTTGTGGAGCGTTGCCAATACCCCTCTGGTGGGTGTATCAATCTTCCTGTGGTGGGTGGATGTTTGTCGGTTCAATCCCTTCGCATCGGGTATGTTTGAGGTTTGTAGTTTTAGTGTTGTTTGATTTAATTTTTGCATAGTACGTTTCCTTATTTATACTATGTGGATCCCCAACCCATGTGAATTGGGTTTGAACTTAATTTTCCCATTAAGATTTTCGCTTCTTTTGCGCCTTGGGTTGGTTAACCTCTACGATGATCGAGTCGCCTGACCCGGCGAGTCTATTAGGGCCGCCTCCGAGTCGTGACAATAATTCTCATGATTGTTATACAGATCTTGGCCCATATTTCTCAAGCTGTACTAAAAAATAAAAGTCTTCTGCTGAAATTCTAGTCTTAGGTTGGATGATCGAGTTCTCTGAGGATCGGGTCGCTTGACCTGGTGTTTTTGTTAGACCCACCTCCGAGTCAAGACACAATGTGTTTTGGGCTAACCTCAAGAACAAATCCGTTCAGGCTTTGGTCCAAAATAGACAATATTGTACTTGGAGAAATAAGGTTGTTACAAGCCCAGTCTCATGCCAAGGTTGTATAAGGAAAGATGGCAGTAGCAGTTATCATGAAGGTGTAACATTGTTGTCATTTGACCAACTTCTCCAAGAGATGACATCATAGCCACAAGATATCATGACCTTGGCATTTAAGACTAAGGTGTTGGTATTTCTTCCATCTCACTTTTTTTTTCTGCGTTGTCATTGCTTGTCTTAATATAATTCATAACAATTATGGTCTTGTCTGTAATCTAGTTAGTCTATACCGGGCATAGTTTTTATGTGTATGTTCTGGTTTTAATAATAAAACAAGATAAATATCAATATGGATACTTATGGGGTCCATGCAACTAATATTGTATATTTTTTTAGTAGATGAGACATCAAAATTTGAGGTGTTATGTAACACCCCGTTTATTTCTTGTCTGTTTTTCTTTATTTGAAAATTCATGATATAAAAATTTTTGTTTAATTTATTCAAACCACGTGATTCAAGTAATTAATTCAAATTGAAATCACATGAGAGTTAATTAAGCGGAAACAAGAAATGAAGTTTCAAAACATAGTTTAGGCTTTCCCACGAAAGTCCATGACTACAAAACGTTTTCTAGGTTCGAATTAAAATAATACTTATTCAAAATATCCAACATTGTTTTCGTGAGCCACAACCATCAGGTCAACTTAGCTGATAACCCAAGGTATCATTCTGAAATATCTCCTCCTCGACCAATACGTCACAACCATCATCACCTACATCACGGGGAAAACAATGAGCCTAACACTCAACAAGAATAAGGATGAAATGAAATGCTCATGCTATGCTTACTTATGCTAATGCAATTTAGAAAGGAACCTATCCTTTCCATTGTCTCGAGAGAATGGATACATCCTATGGTCATGTAGCTATCCATCACCCCTACATGGGGATACATCATATGGCCTCACTACCATGCCGTCACCATTCTCTTTTGTTTGGAGGCGTTGGGGATTTCAGTACAAGAGAAAAGATGAACCTTAGAGTCTATGTGATTAATCGTCACTCCGATGGGAAGATGCATCCTATGGTGTCCCCACCAATGGACAGTGATCAAATCTAGCGAACCCCCACACGCCTATTTACATATATTAGGCATGTCATGCAGTATGCTCACAATTCATAAGCCCTAAATATGATGCATGAATTTCACATACGGATAACAAATATATAAAAACGGAATACCAGATGTAAACATATCATCGAAGCCACAATATAACAGTGCATACTTAACTAGCAAAGAGTAGTTCATACTTTGACCATGAGAGAGTAATCACCAGTTACACGTTATTTATCCTAGGTAGGGTAGAATCATCTAAGTTTGAAGCACTAAATTTACACAACAGCCTATTAACATTTTACCTTATGATTAACAACTATAAGCCAATAAGGAAACACGGGACATTACCCAACTACGCATGACAGGAGTTTCTGAATGAAGCAGTAACAATCTATTCAACTAAACAGAATAATTCTTCATCGTCCAAAGTCTAATTAGAATGGTACACCATAGGGTACTACCCATTTAGAGTCACCTTCATTTAGAGGCAACAGTCCATAAATCGCAGTTTAATATTTCAAGAGAACTTCTTCTAATTCAACCTCTTACGATTTCCAACGAGCGCAGAATAATCCCAATAACATGACATCAGTAGATTTCTTTCAGTCACAGCACACTAATCCATTCACATCATACTAATGATTTATAGGGAGAATCAAAGACAAAGTTCAGTCATCAAACAAAGTAGTCAACAACCAAAAGACAGTCCCACAATGTAGGGCCTCCACTAGCAAACATACATCCCAATTCTTACATCAATTTGCTAATCGTTGAAGGATTTTATACTGGAAGAAACATAGCAATGAGTTGTCCAACTCCAATTTTTCCCTTCAGCTCATGACTCCTTCGCACAACGTGTCGAACTCACTCTTCTTGTAGCTCAGAATGCTCATTCACCAGGGTTTCACTCACGCACGAAGAAGAGGAAAAATGCAGAGAATGACTCAGTTGGACACCTAAATATGTGAAGCCTTACCTGGAGAAGTGATGGTTGTTCATCCACACGAGATGGGGAAGGGTGTCCAGGCATGGGAGAGCTGCATCCATTATCGACTGAGTGGGAATTTAATGCCTAAACGACAAAGTGCTCGTATATTTAAAACATATTTTTCGCAGAATCGTACAATTTCGGTCAAGGGAAGGCGTCCGAGCCTCGACTGCGTATTGTCCAAATTCGACATTTTCCCTTCAGAATTGAGATTTCAGTCGTGGGAAGGCGTCCCCGCCTCAACTGCATATCGACCAAAAAGTTGACACAATCGGACAGATTCAAACTCTCCTCGACCGCATTTGTCTGCATGTCAACTGCATTCGTTCGAAAACTCACTTTGCAGGCAGAGTACACTTTTGGACGCAAAATTTTGTCCCCGCCTCGTCCCAAAACGTGAGGGACGACCAAAGACGCTTTTTAGATGCAAAACCAAATCAGCGCATCGACCGCTAGTCGATCGAATGTGTAAATTACACAATCCGTAATAAATTTTCACTTAATATTTCCCAAAATATTTTCTTCCATCAATTACACCACACCAAGTCCCAATTAAATGATCACAGAATATTTCTTCAATTTATAAAATATTCATACATTAGATAAATTCTTTACAACATACGTGGAAATTATCCAGGCATTACATGTTAGTTGTCACGACCCAAAGGCGGGCCTAACAGAATAGCCGGGTCAGGAGACCCGATCCTTAAAGAGAATCCAATCGCCCAACCCAAGGCTAGATTATTTGTGAAAGATTTTTTATAATTTAGCATGGCCCAAAAGTTATGAGCCTACGTCCGCATAGTGATCACGAGAATAAACTATGCATAAAATAAATAATTCAAAGTAGTGTGTCACAAATCCAACCAAGAGTATTAAGTTATAAAAACTATAGAATGATCATCGTTAGGAAATAAGTCTAAGCACTCAGAAATAAATAAGGAAGAAAAAGGAAATCTTCAACTCAAAGATCTTTAGCTGCTCTTGCCTTTACCTAGAATGGGAGGGAATCGTTTGGGGTAAGTGACTAACTTAGTAAGAATATCTAGACTAGATGCAATGCATGCAAAAACTTGTCTTTCTTGTCTTCCATAAAACAGTGTCATGCTTCTCTTTTACCGTACATGGATTTTAGTTCGAAAACGCTTTCTCATTTTATAAAAACGAGCCCAAGGCCATCGATAAGTTTTTATAAAAAAACATATTGTATACATAGACAACTATACCTCGAAAATACGCCAACACCGTTTTTCGATCTGAAAACGTCATCAGTGAAAAGGGATGGTCACTCAATGACCCATTCAACACTCATCAGAGAGTAGGTGGTCATCCGTCAATAGCAACATCTCATGAGGTAGAAGACTAGGATGATACCAGCGTATGTCGACTAAGCAGAGTACGTATCCGCGATATCGAAACAAATGAGGTTGTTGGTGTTGGGTTGCTCCTCAACTAGCCACCTACTGCATCTAAGTTGACAAGGGTTGCCGACGAGCAAAGCTACGAGCCATCACGCCAACCGTCACTTGGAAAGGTGCTAGGCAAACAATCTCAATTACTAACAACCTCCAATTCGTGTGACTGGAAACCCTGTTCAGGTTCTGGGGCTCGAAACCCAAGGACAAGTCATCACTGCCCTATCACCATTTCGACTTTTAGGGCTCGAAACCCAATGACATGTCATTGGTGCCCTATCACCGTATCGCACGTACAAACAATCAATCTTCTTGTAGTAGAAGATTATACAGGATAGCCTAGTGATACTTTAACGCCAAAAATGCCTAAAGCATCAAGACGATGATTCATCCTCCCGATATATGCACAGTATATAAACCAAACCATGAATGATAAAGTAAAGGTGAGAAAACATATATATACATAAAAAATGGACATGTTGTCGAACAGTTCCCATTTGGTTTTCAAGTGTGGTATCCCACAAAATATTTTAGTTTTCAAAACATGATGCAATGCAGTACAAAAGGTATAAAAATCCCTACCTTTATAGTGCTCTCTTTTGGTACTCAAAGCAACGGTCTCCTTGGAGATAGTCTCAAAATCTCCAAACTCGTCCGAGCCTAATAAATATGTCAAAATGCAAGAATTCTCATCAACAAATCTCAAAGGATAGGTGGGAGGGTCCTATACTGGGACTAGGAACCCAACCGACATGTAAACGACTCAAATATATGTGGTTTTGCATTGTGCGGTCTACCATGAACATCATCGTGGTCGATCAATGAAAATTTGCACAATCTGTCCCATTTTTGGTCTACTAGGAAGAGTAATCTGGTCGACCATGAACAGTGTCGGTCGACCATTAGTTGTTTTTGGTCAACCAGGGATAGTTTTACACATTCTGGTCGACCAAGAACAATGTTCTAGTCTATCATTCTGGTCGACCAACATCCTTTCTAGTCGACCATCACGTCACCTGCACGAGCTGGGTCCCCGCGGTCAACCATAATTTGCACAGTGGTCGACCAAAACAGGACTCCGATGCTATTTCTTCACCGAAAATGCGCCATTTTCCCCATTTTCTACCTCCTAACGACAAATACTCCTACATAATCCATTGAATAGCTTTCTCTTTTCCCAGATTTTGTCATGTACCTACCACCAGCACTAATTGCGTAAAATAAATCTAGACGTGTGCAAACCATAGCATACATGAGAGATCCCACTACACTAGAATATAGAACTCATTACATATTATTAATTTCATCATCTGATTACAAGTAAGATAAAAGCTTAAAATAAGCTGCTAACAGAGTACCAATTGGTTTAGCCTTATCCATGTTAGACCTATAGAGAACTTTCTGAATGTACCTCCTTTGACTTTGGTACAATTTACCAATTTTTTATCTCACTGTATCTCCATACCAAGTATCTTTTTGGCTACTCACAAATCTTTTATCTCAAATTCTTTACTTGATTTTTCCATATCTTTAGTTGTGACCAACATGACGTCAATGTATAAGAGTAGGTAAACAACTGACTCATTCTTACTATTCTTTATGTAGACACAACTGTCATACTTTCTCCTTCTAAAATCTTAAGCAAGCGTAAATGAGTCGAACCTCTTATACTATTGTCTTAGCGACTGCTTCAAACCATAAAGAGACTTCTTTAAGGAACAAACATACTTCTCTTTTCTCGAGACTAAAAAACTGTTGGATGCTGCATATAGATGTCCTCCTCAAGTTCTCCATGTAAAAATGCAATTTTCACATTCAAATGTTCAAGCACAAAGTCGTGCATGGCCACAACACCCAACAAAGCTTGAATAGAACTGTACTTAATCACTGCAGAAAACACATCAGTGAAGTCTATACCAAGAATATGACTGTACACCTTAGCAACGAGACGTGCTTTGTACCTATCTTCTTCAGCACCTGGTGTACCTTCCTTTCTCTTGAATGCCTATTTGCAATGAACAACTTTCTTGTTATTTGACAATTTAACTAAATTCCATGTGTCATTCACCTGAAGAGATTTCATCTTCCCTTGCATGGTGATAATCCATTTTTCAAAATTTTATGAACTCACTGCCTCTCAATAGGTAGACGGTTCTTCACTGGAATCTACCCTTTCAACTACACTCAAAACATAAACAACTAAATCTGCTATGCCATATTTTTGTGGGGGGTTTAATCTCCCTTATCGGCCTATCTTTGGCAATGAAATATTGTGGTGAAGCTATTACTAATGATTGTGCATAAATGATATTGTCACGACCTAGGGGCGGGTCTAACAGAATTGTTGGGTCAGGCGATCTGATCCTCGAAGTGGACTTGATTGTCCAACCCAATGCTAAGTTATTAGTGGAAGACTTTTATAATTTGGCATGACCCAAAAGTTATGGGTCTAAGTCTGAATTGTGATCAAGAGAATAACGGTGCATAAAATAATTAAATCCAAGTACTGTGCAACAAATCCAACTAGGAGTATTTAATTGTAGGTTTACAGACCAAACAATAATATCCTCACTGAATAACAGTTTAAACACTTAGAAATATATAGTTAATGTAGTGAATAAGTATTATATTGGGACTTAGAAATATAAAGAATAGCAAACATAATTTTTAGGTTGAGCTGTAGGTTGAGCAGTTCAACCTAAAATGCATGCAGATTGCTAAAAATTTTTTAGGTCAAGCTGCAGGTCGAGTAAGTAGACCAAAAATGCATGCAGATTGCTCCTGGACACTTTCGGACGCAGTGCGGTCAAAGTTACAGACGAGATATGTGACCAAAAAAGTCGATAGATTGGTCCTGGACACTTTCGAGCGCAGTGTGGTCGAAGTTGCGGATGAGATATGTGACCAAAAAACATCGCAGATTGCTTCTGGAGAATTCGTGCATTTTTATGAACGTGATGAGGTCGAATGATTCGGACGAGGAACGCGATCGAAAGTGCAAAACAGTGAGACCCGAATTATTTTGGACGCGAAGCGGTCGAAACTGAGGTTGAGCTATGCGACCAAAAATGCACAGCAGACACAACAAATAGATTTTCAACAGTTATATTTTTAACAGATATATTTGCAACGGTAATAAGTGGTCGACCGAAAATGATTAGGTCGACTGAAAATGTGCAGTCTATAAATAGAAGAGAAGCACTCCAAGCTCCACACAATGAAACCGAGAATTGAGGCGAAGCCTGCCAAATTTCATACTCAATTCTAAATACTATTGTGAGCATTGTAATCCAACTCTCCCTATCCCAAACTTGAGAATTACTTTGAGAGAGTTTGGAATAGTTTTTTTGCGCTTTCATTTACGCTAAACTATTGTACAAAATTGTAAAGGGTGACGCCCTACAAATTAGTCATATAAGGGTGACGCCCTGTAACAGTCAATAACTTGATTGAATGCCCGTAAGTTCAATCAAAAGATGACTTCCTGTTAATACTCAAGTAATGGGTGACGCCCCGAAATAGTCAAAAGTTGATGACCTAGAATAGTTAGAGGGTAACGCCCTAAGAATCCATTATTGTAAACGGTTTGGCTGGCACCCGAAAGCCAATCTTGTGAGTGATCTCCAAGTGGAATCTTGGAGCGCAGACGTAGGTGAGTTGCCGAACCGCGTAAACAAACTTTGTGCACTCTCTTTATCCCTCTTTATGTTCCCGCATTGTAGATTTAATTTTTTACGATAAATCATTTAGGGATTTAGAGATTTTAATATCGCACGAAAAAGATCAGAATGCTATATCCACCCCCTTCTATAGGCGTGCATACAATCCAACAATCTTCTCCAACATATTTTAAGGACAAAAACACAAGTTATGGTCGTCTGCTTAGGACTCTAGTCGTCCGCTCATGACTACATTTTTAAAAATAGAGACACTGTCATTTTTCTAAACATTTGCCCCCAAAGACTGGTCATCCGCTCTTGAGGCATTTTTCGTCTCTATTACTTATGTGGTAGCCCGCCCACACATTTCGACTATCCATACTCATCCGCGGATGTCTACACATCCACGGATACTTGCTCTCACAACATTTCACTTATGTTCTCATTGACTACTCCTTAATGCCAGTCGATTGCATTTTATATAGAGCGACTTCAATATTTTGGTCATACACTCCTAGTCGACTGATCCAATGTTATTCTTAAAACTCAGTTGACATCACTTCAACCTCGGTTGAGCAGTCCTAAGACAGATTGCCAAAATCCTTCGACTTTCTTCATCTCCTTCTTACCAATTTCATTTAAAACTAAACCAATACACAAAATATATATCCCAAAATATCTAGTATCATGATTTCAACAATTCTAATCTAAAATCATCACCTATAATATGCAAATTTCACAAAATTATGACTCTTTAAGGATTAAAGTTACTTACTTGGATTCTATCACTTTCAAGTTTTGGTTTAAGCTACCAAGTTCCATCTCTTTCTGCTTTTTTGGACTCTTTAGAATTCTCTTTACATTTTAAACACTTTCCTCTTGAGATTCAAACTTAAAATCTCACTCTTTTCTCTCAACTTCCAATTTTCTCTCTAAAAACCTATTTTCCCTCTGTCTCTCTTCTCTGTTTTTGGTAGCTTCCCTCATGATTCACTCTTTCTTTCGATAAGAAGAAGTTTATCTAGAGAATTCCTTGGGCATTTACCATGTTGGCCACACTCATTGAAGTTAAAAGACCAATTTGCTTTTAAACTTCTCATTATTTACTATTTAAGCTCCTTACTTCAGCTTAATCTGTGACACGACTCTACTGGTGACCACCTTTTACTGTATGAAATCATAGATACATGTCTTAGAAAATTTTGATCATGAGAAAGCATCCTCAAATCTCACTCAATATGTCCAAATTAAATATTAAACAAAAATCGTACATAAATGTCACATACACTTAGTCTGACTTTAAAATAGTATAACTTTGGCTATATAAGTCCAACTTTGGCTTTATTACCCTAAAATTTCATCCAATTCCATTCACATTTGCATATTCAATTATTTTAATATATATAAACTGTTTAGAAAAATAGTTTATTCTCCAACCTTAATTATGCATAATTATTTGATTTTTACTTTTATACATCATTTATATGTCATTAAGAAGTATGCAAAATTTCAAATCATTACATTGAACTTTCTCCATTAAAGTTCTATTCATTCGCTCTACCATACTGTTTTGTTGTAGAGTACTCGGGACTGTCAGATGCCTCATAATTCCTTCTAGCCTGCTAAAAGAGTTGAAATCTTCCGAATAAAACTCTATCCTATTATTGGTGTGAAGAATTTTACACTTATTGAAGGTAGAGAATACATTAGTTTTCTTCTTCAGAAAGAACACCCATACTTTTCTGGAAAAATCATCAATCAAAGTCAACATATAATGTGCCCCTCTCTTGGAAAGCACAGGTGCTGGTCTCTAGAGATCCGAATGGATATAATCTAGTGTTCCGTTCATATTGTGAGTGCCCAAAAGGAATCTGACTCTTTTCTATTTCCTGAAAACACAATGCTCACAAAACTACAATTTACTTGTGCTCTAACCATTCAAAAGTTTTCTTTTGCTCAACTTATTCATCCCATTTTCACTCATATGTCCTAGACGCATATGTCATAATTTCGTAAGATCTTCATTTGACAATGAAATGCTAGCTACCAAACTCTAATAGAAACCATGCCCAAAAGTCACTACGAGAAGTGATAGGTCGTCAGTCTTGGGAACCACTAGGGAAATTCCCTCCCACAATTCCATTTTTGGTTTCCATTAAAGCCAACCTTCAGAAGTCGCACAATAGTCGTACAAAGATACTCTCTCTCTCTCTATTCCTTCCTTCTTTCAGTAGAGAGAGAAAGAGAGATAGGAAGGAGATCGAAGGGATAAATGGGGGTGGGAGGAGTATGGTGGGAATGGTGGATTAGGGAGGGGAAAATAATTGGTTTTGTATGACTGGGGAAGATGAAGGAAGGAGAGAGAGAATCGATAGAATTCATTAGTGGATGTTAATGACAAACGTTTACAAGCTAATACTTAAAAAATTTGAATGTGTCATCAACCAAAAAAAATATAAGATATTAATCATATGAAGCTTATAGTCTAGAATCCAGATTAATATTTATGCAAAAATGAATAATTTGTAATATGTGGTAGCTCAAAAATTTTAAGCTGGTTTCAGATATTTTAGTTGTGTTTGAAAACTCCAGACCATGAGAAGTAACAGCGAGCCAGAGTTGGAATCCATTAGGCCGCTGGAGTCCAGTAACACGAATGGAGGCGTACCTATCCTCATTTGGCTAGGGGTGGAAATCAGTTTGGTTCGAACCTAGTAACTGAATTGAATCGAATATTTTTTGTCGGTTCGGTTCAGTTTTGATGAGAGTAAATTTTGTAATTAGAACCGAACCGAACTGAACTGAAAAGTCCAGTTCGATTGTCGATTTTGGTGTGGACTAAACCGAGTTAACCAAAATCGAACCAAAAGAACCGACCATATTAAAAAAGATAAAATTGTGCCGTTGCTGAAGCAAAGCACCACACCCAAAAAGCATTTTGTTGTCAAATATTGGTTTTATTTTTTGTATACTATCGTTTTTAGACATTTGTTTGGAGAGAGAGAGAATGATTGAACTATAGCATTACTTGTTAGCAAGATACTGTTGTCTCTCTCTCACATCTCTGCAAGTTCTATTTTAACCACATGCTCTCTCTCTCACATCTTGAAGTTCTCTCTCTCATCTTTGCAATATTTTAACCACATTCTCTCTCTCACGCATCTCTCCAAATTCTCTCTCTCTCTCTCTCTCTCACACATCTCTGCAATATTTTAACCACACATTGATGAAACCATTTATATGCTGGAAATCATTTTTTGCCTAATTATGTTCTTCATCTCTGCTGGAAACTATTTTTTTCACAAAAAAACTTCACAAAAAAAACTTACTTTGATTAACCTCCTCGCTAACAAGCTTCAAAAAAATGTCTTTTCCAAATAGTCAAGCCCTCAATTTATTCTTAAGTCGGATAGTAATTCCTCAGATTTCACAGTGATAATTGTCATCACTTTTATATTATCAGCTAAATAGTTTAAGCTAACATTTTTCTATTTCTGCATGTTCTTTACGTTCAAACGCAAAGGAAATGAAGCTTTGCCATTCCCATAGAGAAATAATTGTTGTAGCAGAAAAGTAGTTTCAACTAGTAGTGCCCCATGCATTTGTGTACTCTGCATTTTTCCCATCTGGTTTTGAGAAAGAGCGAGTGAAAGAGATAGACCAATTACAAAACTGAAAAAACCGAACCGAAAAAACCGACAACAAAATCAAAATATTGAATTGAAAAATTGAAAAGGAAAAGACCAAAACCGAACCAAAATCAAACCAATTAAAACCGAAACTGAAGTTCAGTTTTTGGTTCGATTTTTCATAGTCCTCGGTTTGGTTTCGGTTTTAAAAATTAAAAACCAAATCAACTCTATTCGATTATAATTTAGCAAAAAACCAACCGAACCGAACTCAACAGCTCCCACCGCTAACTACTTTCGATCCCACTTTGGTGTCTCATGGTTGTTGGTTACCGCCTTAATCAGCTCTGCTCCATTAGGGCTCCACTTGACCTTGTGAGCTTCTGCATTCGATTGAAATAATGGCTTCTTCCCCCCCTTCAAAGCGTATGCGTACTACCCATTGCCTTGAATTTGATGTTCTGGCGAATTACGCTTCACCTGCTTCCTCTTGTCCACTTCCCAAACTGCATCCAGTCGTCGTCTTCGCTCATGGTGCCGGTGCTCCTTCCACTTCTGACTGGATAGTGAGGTTGTCTTCTTCTCTTTCCCATTTCCACACACACACCCTTCTCTCTCTTTCTCTTTCCATATTTATTGCCAAATCATGTTACAAGTTCCAACCAAATATTGTACTTAACTTATGGATGAAACTAAGATTGATAGCCCAAGGATGTTGGATCTCATCGTGAGAGTCATCTTCTCTTTTATTTATATAGATGGAAAGATAGGTTACGCGAAGCTCTGCATGCTGTTGAAGTAGTCACCTTTGACTATCCGTGTGAGTATAATTTAGATTTCCAAGACCTCGTGGGTTTACGCTAGTTTATTTGCGTATCTAGCCAGTTTTCTTTCTCTTCACCAGAATCCCATAGTTAATTTCATCATTGCAGACATTTCCAGTGGAAGGAAGGCACCCCCAAAGGCAGAAAAATTGGTCGCCTTTCACTCTGATATTGTTAAAAGGACAATGGCCAAGTACCCTGGCCACCCATTGATTTTAGCTGGAAAGTCTATGGGTTCAAGGTGTGGAATCTCTCTTAGTGCAGATACATCTTTATGGGTTGAGTATAACGTCACAATGCCTTTTCATCTCCTTGGAGTATATGTACTTGTCAGAAGTGTTTTTGTGAACCTATTTGGGATGTTAATAAGTTGTTTCTATAGCCACTGCATGAAATTACTTTGACGGATCCCTACTAATTTACCCATATTAAGTTACTCCATGAGGTCCCATTCATTCTCTTTGTAATTGGAACTCCAAGTGATGCTTCATTTTGTTTCTGCAGTCACATAGTTCTAACATCAGTGGGTAAAAGTGAGTAAATTAGCGAGTATCCCTGTCTTTAGTCAATATTTTGGGATAATTTTTAGGACACATTTTGATGCCATGCTTTTTAGATCAAACTTTGTCAATGAATCGGGAGTTTTTAGAAGTTATCACTTTTCTTTAGCACGTCGTACATGAATTGTAGGCCAATCATGCATGGTTGATATATATTTTTTTCGTTTTTTATATTTGCAGAATTAGCTGCATGGTTGCTAGAGAAGAGGGCATTCATGCGTCAGCAATTATTTGCTTGGGATACCCATTAAAGGTCTGATATTATTTATAAATTTTATACCCTATCATAACCTTCTGTTTCTAATTTCTGGCAAGCTCTTAGTTCCAGTTGAACCTTGAAAACACTTCACTTTTTACTCCTTTATTTTATTTAGTTTTATGTAATTCTATCTTGTTATTTATATGATAGGGTATTTTCTGAAAACTAATTGGAAGGAATTGTTGGAAGATTGATTATTTGTAACGTGGCATTGTGTTTGCTTCAGGGCTTAAACGGAGCTATACGAGATGAGACACTTCTGCAAGTTATGGTCCCCATTATTTTTGTACAGGTATTTTTTTTTTTCATGATCAGTAATTAAATCTCTCCAATTGGACTCTTCAGGCATTTTGATCTTCATGAGAAACCAACTTAACACTCTGCATAAGGAACGCCTTGGACCTTCATATGGGAGAATTGTGGTGGTTGCAATCGCTAAAAAATTGAACTATTTCACTTTGATTTTCCTTTATAATCCTCGTATTTTTAACTTTCCTTTTGTTTCAAATTAACTATTTATTTATAGTCCCTTTTGATGGTGTTAGGCCTCATTTAACTGAGTTGGTTGCAATCCATGGTAAAATAAGATAAAATATAGAAAAAAAGATCATGCAATGATAATGAACGTTGGCAATGCCATGAGAATTTTTTTTTAAAAAAAAGAAGAATATATATATATATAGAGAGAGAGAGAGAGGAGAGATGAAAAGAAAATTAGGGGTTTTGATGCAAATATGGAGGAGCAAGGGAGATTCAGGAGGACTTACAGCCGAAGGAACATGGTTTCTATCTAGAGGCTGGGGGAATTTTTGTGGTTTATACTTTTTGTTTTATAGGTTATGGAGGGGAGTATGGTCTGTTGTTTGCTTTTTTGGGGACCATAGGGATGATACATATTCTGCTAGTTTGCCGTAGGGAGGATCATTGAACATTTTGTAAAAATTCTATTTAGAGGTTGGCAAGTTTGTGGAACTTTCCTGACTTGTGGAGTTTTTTGTATATTGTTAATTATAGTTATCGAGTTTTATCTTTATCACTGATATCAGAGTTATGGCTAAGCCTGCCACTAATGAGAGTAGATTGGTTACAATAGAGAGGGGTACAGTATTCGTGAAGGAAGAACTGCTCAAGCTAGGAAGTCAGACTTCCGTTCTTCCTGAATTGGAGACTAATTGTGTGGTTTGCCAGAGTTGCTGGAGGAACTCAATGTTGTGTGCAGGCTAGTTGTCTGTCTGTCGACGAAGGTACTAGTGCTCCGGTGCCGATAGATAAGGGAAAAAGGGTGGCTCCGAAGGGGAAACCTAAGTTATTTGTACATGAAGTTGCTCTGAAAATAGCAACCAAGATGATTTCTCATGGGGCCCATGGTTCTTTTGTTGCTTTGATGGCCGAATCCGAGTTTGGGGAGGAACGAATTTCAGAGGATAATGCTCATCATCTATCAAAATTTATGGCACTCCCAGAGTTTCTGATCCACTTTGAATTGGAAGTGGATGCATTGTGACAAATTTATTTAGAGATCTCTTCTCACTTATACAAAATTTAATGTTCACATCGAAATTAATACTAATAAATTATTCTCTAAAAATTTTATTTTTATTCATCAAAATTCTTAGAAATTAGGATAAAATCCGTGCGCGTTGAATCTTGGGTCTGGTTGGATGATCTCAAACTTATTCAGATTGAATTAGAGTAATTTAGGATGAATATTGAAGTTATTTGAATGTTGATTGCTTTTGTGGGGACTGACTGGACTATAGAGATGATACATATTTTGTTAGTTTTGTCTCTATCAGTATTCTTCATGACTTTTGATAGCGAGGTCACAATGTTGATCATTCTCTGTTTCAGTCCCTTCATAATTCCATTGGCTTCTATGTTTTTGAGTAGCTGCCCAATTAGTTTAGTGATATGAATTTATTTAAAATTATTAATATTGCAATTGCTGTTCCATGAAGGGAAGTAATGATTCACTCTGCCCCCTTCATATGCTTGAAGCTGTTCGCCACAAGATGACAACACTCACTGGGCTGCATCTCATCCAGGGCGGTGATCATTCATTTCAGATTGCAAAGAAGCACCTGCAGATCACGGGCTTGAGCAGAGATGAAGCTGAAGGTGTTGCTGCCGAGGCCGTTGCGGCCTTTGTTTCAAAGTCTCTTGAATTGACATAAACAGTGTGTTGGTTGTAAAAGGTAGATTAAGAGTATTGCTGCTTTGTTGTGCTGCTTCCCCGCCGCCTCTTGCACTTGATTCTGATTCTGTCTGTGATACAAAGTTGAAAATATATCCCCCCTTGCACTATCCAAATCAACTTTTGCTAATCACAACAGGACCAAGACGCAACATGTTTGTATTATCTCTCAAACATCGCTTCCTTCCCTTAATTACCAACTAACTAACTATAAACACATGATTGAGCAACCCTTTCCAGCATATTCAGTGGTCAAGTTTCATCTTTTTCAAACATTCAAGACCCAAAGCCTCAAAATCCGAAAATATACACACGCACACAAAATAAGGAAGCAATATTTTCTCTAAACTCGGAAATTGCACGATCAAGTACACGAAGGTATCGTCGCAATAAACTTTAGCTACATGAAATACCGATAGAACTAGCCGAAAATCTGGCCGACGCAGTCTGTCTTGAGAAGGAGCTGAATTCTGGAAAGAAGACTAAATCAGGAGCTTCCAGAATGGTGGAAATAGCGCCTACCTCATCACCAAGGAAGTACGCTCGGCCATCCTTCGTCGGTTTCACTGGGGGTGCAAAAACAGTGTCAGAACCTGGCTTGGGCTTGAATACCGATCGAACAAGTTTCAGAAGGGAGCGGGAGATGTGGGAGAACCTCCTGGGTTGTGGGTGCGTCATGGTGGGTGCAACCCGGCGGTCGGATAAATGAGACATGGATAAGGACCTGGAAGCCATGGCCGTGTGAAGCTGTCGTTTGACGGAGTTGAGCTCGAAGGAGTCGTAAAGTGAGCTGCCACAGTCCCATATCAGAGACTCCCTTTTCTCCATTTCACCTTCCATCTCTTCTATCTGCTCCAAAGTTGGAAGAAGGGTGTCTGCAATTATAAGGTTTGTAAATCGGATGGACTGACGCATGTGACCCATGGAATCCTCGTGAGCGCATTTATGGAAGATGGATAGAATTTTCAACTGTAATTCTACTCTCTGTCAAGATGCAAAGCAGAGGTTTAAAACGAAGCAATTTAGGATGCAATGCCTTAGTCAACAAAGCAACTAATTGGTGTTGAGAAGAAAGATTTTGATCCAACCGTAAAATGCAAAGTAGGTGAATGTGAAGGCGACCCACATCAACTCCACCCACTAATCACGTAATATTGCTTAATCATTTGTTAATCTTGGAAGCAAATGATCAAGTGTCCAATCTTAGTGCTTATCAACTCCCATTCTCCATTCCCAGATAGAGGAACACAAAAGAACCCTTGACTATAATCAATGAATAAAGATTAACATTCATTTTCACGCTTACAATTTGATTTATCCCAAATCTCAAATTCAAAGTCAAGTCAGAAATTGTAATCGACCAAGAGCTAGACCCGAGCACCAGAATGTAATCAGTTATAAACCTAATTGCATACAAACTTTGTACCTCAAATTTATAGGACCAGTAGTTAACAATTCAAATAATAACACTTCCAAAAATTAGCTTCAAAGACGTCGCTTAAACGAAGTTAGGTGCGAAGCAATCTGGAACTCGAAATTGGAAATCGTGGAAAAATAGTTTTGTGCCAATCCTAGAAAAATGGGCATAACTTTCAAAATACGAATCCAATTTAAGTGATTCCACCCCTCATTTCTCAAGGACAAGGAGACCAATAATCTCAAGTAAAAATTACAGTAGTATCCTTCAAGAAAATCAGAAGAAAATCGTGCACTAAGTTGATTCGCAGATCTCCTCGAAGCTAGGGTTTGCAGAAAAACAGTTTTGCGGTACTCTCGATCAAACGTGTGTAACTCGAAATATATGAATCCAAATTAATAACTTTCAATCAGCAAATCACCATAACAGATAGGGCAAGCATTTAGTCTCATAAAACAGCAGGTTACTTACAGAAAATTGGACAGAAACAGATTACCAAGTTCGTTCGCACACTCCCACTCAGCCGAGAGAGGCGACTAGTTCGGATCCTTCACAAAAGGACATCTCCGCCTTGGCTTTGACTCGTTCTTCTATCTCCTCACGCCAAATGACACCCTCAAATGAAGATGCTGGAGATGATAGCACCAAACTCCCTCTCAAGAATGATCAAGAAACGTTGAGGAAGATGGTTTGGTGTAGGTTTTGCAATTAGGCTAGCCGAACACCGAAGGATGAGAGAGCACTAGCTCTTCCATGAAATTTCACAACAAAATTGAGGGGGTTCTAAACTAAAGATCAGGGTTCATTAGAGAGGACTAAATACCTCTCTAATGAGCATTACAAAAAAATTACGTATTTGCCCTTAAGTTCTCAAATATGGGCATGAGGGTTCAATTTACATGCAAACTGAGCACCTCAAATCATAAAACTACAAAATGATCTAAAAATTCTCAAAATAAATCATAACCAGCCATCTAACTATCAAAATATCTAAAGTAAGAAATTAACCATGAAAATCTCAATAAAACGCTCTCATCCAACCTTGTTGGCTTCAATCAAAATGAGTCCCTCCAAACCGAGAGAATGCTAGCCGAGTTGATTGAAAGTTGTATGGCTCCACAAGAAACATATTGGATAACTTCCTTTTTTTCTTCATGCAAGGATTCTCGACAAGCATCATTAATGTAGTATTTCCTACAAAATAATAGTTTATTAGATAAACAAGGATCATCATGGCTCGGCTCAGGCAGTAGGGTCTTAGGGTGCATCATCCTCTTGGGGTGATTGAGGATTTGACCTCAAATCCATGGCTTAGCCCCATTTTCCTTTTTCTTCTTCTATAACCCCTTCTAATTCTGTTTGATGCTTGAATATGAACCCAATTTCCCTTTTGTAACTGTATTTTGTTTCCACCACCAAAAAAAAAACACCATGAACTCAAAATCGCACAAGACAGAAGCTAGGATTCTGGCAGAAATTGGTGCAATTTCGACAGAAATAAAAATGTACTAATTTGTGGAATTTAGGCTTGATTTTTGGATAGTACATCGCCATATAAGTTAAAAACAAACCCTCAAAATTTCAATGTCAAACTCCAAGGGAATAAAAAGTTATGATAGAAACATCGAAACCTGTTCGACTTGGCAAGACTGAATTCTCGGAATGATAGTTTTCAGAGTGAACTTGCAATAGCCATATCTTGAACAATTCAACGACTTTTTGCATGAAATTTGGACAGCACGAACATTTATAAGTGAGGAAACTCTCCACAAAAAATTCACTGTCAAATTCGTTGAAAAGAAAGAGTTATGTGCAAAGAGTAACAAGCTGGTCCACCTTTTCCACAATCTCGTACACATCTTTAAGTGAGTGAGGACCTGAGAACATTTCTTTCATAGGTTCACCCAAATATTGTCCACCCGGATCAAATGAGAAGCATTTGTTGACATCATGAGTCAACTCATTGATATTGGAGCGCCTACATAAAAGAATAATAATAAAGTCTTCAATGACCATATCAAGATAGCCTATCTTTCCTTGTCTGTCATTAAAGCTTTGTTTCCATGCACTTTCTTCATGCTTGTGAGACCAAAAGAAAAATTCCCAACAAGTCTCACATATCTTCTTTTCTCCAAAGTAGCGAGTTAGGTCCTCACATTGAACTACAATTACCATGGGTTTTAGGAGTTCACTCGTTAATTCACGAGGATTGCCATCTTTCAAGAAAACGTCTTCCATGGGGTTACACCCATCCTTCAGCTTCGTAGTACATAAAACATTCCACGGACCAGAGCCTTTATCATCAATATGCAGCCCTTTAATCCAAAAAAATCCAAAAAGTTTAGCATTCAATTCGGACAAGAGGGAGTACCTTGGTTTTAGTGTATCGGTCAACAATATTGTCTTCCTCTCCTTGCGTTTTAAGAATTTTAGAAATGTTTCAAAGACATCCTTCCACCGTTGTATCTTTTTATAGAATTTTTCTTCACCCTCATGGTTTGCAAGCACTAGAGTCTCCCTTTTTATGCATAACTCCAAGGGTACTTGGTTTTTGTAATCGAAAATTGCAACAATGTCATGTTTAGCCTTTACGATATCCTTCCCACAATTAAGCCAACTTAACTCGTAGAATTTAGGGCCCACCATTGTCTCCAAATAAAATTTATCAACTATAATTATTGAAGACATGTCGAAACAAGTTCCCCCACCAATGGTCATAGAGTTAACTTGATCCATGTTTAAACACCGGTTTTGACAGAGTTGCTTCCTTTGGAAACTCTTCTTGGGTGTGGATAGTGAGAGTCTTTTGAAGCACCATATGGAGAGATTCCTCTTTAGCATAAAGCTCATCCTCATCTTTCAACTTCGCTACTTTAGTTGCTGCCAATAACTTTTCTTCACTCTCTCTATGCTTATCATTGAGAATTTCTTCTTTTAGACACTTTTTAACTACTTGAAAACAACCTTCTTCATCCACTTGAGTTTCCATCACAAATAGTGGACCTTCGGGAGCATAAACAAGCTCTTCTCCAAATTTTTCTTCTTCATTAGTGGCTGCCAAGGAGTCATCATCACTCCTTTCTTCAACCTTTTTATGTTCTTCAACTTCTTCTCATGAAATTGTTGCTTGAAAAGTTTTAATATACTTGTCTTACAGCTCTTGTAGTTTTTGGGCTATATGTTGCAATGAGCCCTCGAAGTTCAACTCTTGGGTTTGCTGCCTTTTCAAAACTCTCTTCTTGGATTGGATTGGTTGTGGAGAAGATGAGAATATTTTTGTAATCTTCGGAGCATATTTGTTTCTCAAAATTCTCTTCATCAATTTCCACAATTTTATAGTTTCTTCGCTCTCTTCTCTTCACTTCTCTCAGAATTTATTCTTCTCCACCAAAGGCTAGCATTTCCTTTAAGTCTCGAAAAAGCAATCTTGACTTTTCCCCGATCTGAAAATTCATGAGTTAAAAAAAATTCCTCTAACTCATCTTCCCAATCAGTGTAAACTTCAAGCCAATCTAACCTATTGAAAGTTGGAATAGAATCTAAAAACTCATTTTCTTCTCCGCTACAAGTCATATCATATCTATAGTCTCTCGCCATCAAACTAAGAGTTTAAGTTCACCAAACAGAGTACAAAATGAGAAGCAAGGCTCTGATACCAAATGATGTATCCCAAATCTCCAATTCAAAGTCAAGTCAGAAATTGTAATCGACCAAGAGCTAGACCCGAGCACCAGAATGTAATCAGTTATAAACCTAATTGCATACAAACTTTGTACCTCAAATTTATAGGACCAGTAGTTAACAATTCAAATAAATAACACTTCCAAAAATTAGCTTCAAAGGCATTGCTTAAACGAAGTTGGGTGTGAAGCAATCTGGAACTCGGAAATGGAAATCGTGGAAAAACAGTTTTGCGCCAATCCTAGAAAAATGGGCATAACTTTCAAAATACGAATCCAATTTAAGCGATTCCACCTCTCATTTCTCAAGGACAGTGAAACCAATAATCTCAAGTAAAAATTACAGTAGTATCCTTCAAGAAAATCAGAAGAAAAGCGTGCACTAAGTTGATTCACAGATCTCGTCGGAGCTAGGGTTTGCAGAAAAACAATTTTGCAGTACTCTAGATCAAGCGGGTGTAACTCGAAATATATGATTCCAAATTAATAACTTAAAATTAGCAAATCACCATAACAGATAGGGCAAGCTTTTAGTCCCATAAAATAGCAGGTTACTTACAGAAAATTGGACAGAAACAAATTACCAAGGTCGTCCGCACACTCCCACTCAGCCGAGAGAGGCGATTAGTTCGGATCCTTCACAAAAAGACCTCTCCACCTTGGCTTTGACTCGTTCTTCTATCTCCTCACGCCAAATGACACCCTCAAATGAAGATGTTGGCAAATGTAGCATCAAACTCCCTCTCAAGAACGACCATGAAACGTTGAGGAAGATGGTTTGGTGTAGGTTTTGCTATTAGGCTAGTCGAACACCGAAGGATGAGAGAGCACCAGCTCTTCCACGAAATTGCACAACAAAATTAGGGGGGTTTTAAACTGAAGATTAGGGTTCATTAGAGAGGACTAAATACCTCTCTAATGAGCATTACAAAAAAAATTACGTATTTGCCCTTAAGTTGTCAAAAATGGGCATGAGGGCTCGATTTACATGCAAACCGAGCACTTCAAATCCTAAAACAATAAAATGATCTAAAAATTCTCAAAATAAATCCTAACCAGCCATTCAACCATCAAAATATCTAAAGTAAGGTATTAATATGAAAATCTCAATAAAGCGCTCGCATCCAACCTTGTTGGCTTCAATCAAAATGAGTCCCTCCAAACCGAGAGAATGCTAGCCGAGTTGATTGAAAGTTGTATGGCTCCACGAGAAACATATTAGATAACTTCCTTTTTTTCTTCACGTAAGGATTCTCCACAAGCATTATTAATGTAGTATTTCCTACAAAATAATAGTTTATTAGATAAACAAGGATCATCATGGCTCGGCTCAGGCGGTAGGGTCTTAGGGCGCATCACAATTACTTCAATCCATCCCCGTTCTAATCGACTCTCCTCGCCCCAAAAAGAAATTGTGTTGCTCAAGTTTCTATCTGTTTACCACCATCTCTATGATTACATCATTCCAAGAATCTATCGGCCCAGGCAAGCAAGAATGCAAGCAATCAATCTGAACCTTTGCATTCTTCTCCTGTGCGTATGGTTCGAACTCTCTGTGGGGACCCGAATGCCCGTCCGGCCTCAACCGGTCTAGAAGTTTAAGATACACCCCTTTCTTTGAAGCTTTCGGTGCAGGCTTCTTAAACTCCTCTATTTCTATGTCTCTAAGAAGCCTGGTAAGGTCTTTCAATTCCATCTCACCTTCTTTTATCGGCAAAGTTCTTGCACAAGTCCCCACTGAAGCACTGCCCATTGTCAAAATGATCTGGCATCGACGTCCACAAGAATATCGTGCCCTTATGCTTGGATTTTATGATGAAGTTCATTGCTCTTTGGAGGGCTTTTCGATACGCAAACTCAAAGCCTAAATCTGTCAAGTTCCTGTTCGAGCAGTAGTGGCATCATAGCACTTGCTGTGCTCATGGTAAATTGCTGACTTTACAAACCATTTACCACTTGAAATGATCAAATAGTCCATTTTTCGGAACTCGTCTTTCCATTTCTTGTCAAGTTTGTCGAGATGCAGCTCAACTTCTGACATCGAGACACCATTGATATCTTCAAATATTGCAGCTTCGACAAGAAAGGTAGACCAAATAACCGAGATTGCCAAGTTGTAATAGGGAAAATACCATCTTCTGGATTTGTAGCCCTCGTCATGGTACACCTCAACAGGGAGGTCAACCTGATTGTTTTGTGTGAAGTGTGAATCAGTTATTAGTTACAGGTTAACTGGGTCACGTGAGTGTTATCAGATTATTTCACGTGCATATATAAATAGGGTTATCTCTTCATTATTGGCATGCTGCAGTGCGATCTTGCTCACGCTTTCATTACTCTGTTATTGGCAAGAAAACCAGAGGAGAACAGAGAAGCGAGAAGTACGTGAAGGAGAAAGCTGTATGTTGAGTTCACCTTGTAAATTGTTTTATATGATTCTCTCTGATTGTTTCTGCTTAGAGAATTGTTCTTCTCCTTTATAAACTTGGATCTGTCATAAATCAAGATTGCTGCTTTTACCCGTGGATGTAGGACGAGTTTGTCCGAACCACGTATTTTGTCTGTGTTTGCTTATTCTAATTAATTCTGTGAATGGTTTCTTGATCATAAATGTTTCTCACTCGTTAAAACACATCAATTGGTGCGGTGAGCGTGGTATGAGAATTTCTGCATCAAGAATCTTGGTTTCTTGCTTAAGAACCTGACCTAGCCATTGATCTTCGATCATGGCTAAGTTTGAAGTGGACAAGTTCATGGGCACCAATGATTTTAGCCTCTGGCGTATAAAAATGAAAGCATTGTTGGTTCGCCAAGGTCTTGCTTCTGCCATTGATGAAAATGCCATGAAAATCCAGCGAGAACTTGATAAAGATAAGACAGACGATATCGAATCAAAAGCACATAGTGCGATCCTCTTGAGTTTGGGAGATGAAGTCCTCCGAGAGGTTACAGAAGAAAAAGTGGCTCTCATGGTATGGTCCAAACTGGAAGCATTATACATGAAGAGGTCCTTGGCTAATTGGCTGTACCTGAAGAAAAAGTCGTACACATTGGCGATGGAAGAGACAAAGGAAATGCGAAGACACCTTGATGATTTTAATAAGATCATCCTTGATCTTTATAGCATTGGTGTGAAGGTAGATGAGGAGGATCAGGCAATTATCCTATTAACCTCACTACCAAAAGTCTACGAGCACTTTGTAGACACTATGCTATATGGCAAACAGACGTTAACCATGTCTGAAGTCAAGGGAGCATTAAATTCAAAAGAACTCCAAAAGCGATCAGACACCAGAGAATCCATGGAGGGAGAGGGTTTGTTCCTCAGAGGAAGGTCTCAGACAAGAGAAGTTAAACACACTAAGGGAAGATCCAGATCCAAGTCTAAAGTTGGGGGCATAAAATGTTTCTTTTGCCACAAAGAAGGGCACTACAAGAAAGATTGTTGTGAGTGGAAGAGGAAGAAAACTGAGAAAAAACATGACAAAGGTGAGGTCTCAGTTGCATCTGATGGATATGAATCATCAGATGTGTTAGTAGCTTCCGAGATAGATTCAAAAGAGCAATGGATACTCGACTCTGGTTGCTCTTTTCATATGACGCCAAGGAAGGATTGGTTAGTAGACTTCTGTGAAGAAACTGGTGGTAAAGTGCTGCTGGGTAACAATCACTCTTGTCAAGTTGAAGGAGAGGGAAAGATACAGATCAGCATGCACAACGGGTGTGTAAGGACAATCCAGAACGTCCGGTATGTTCCCAACTTAAAAAGGAACATGATATCCATCGGGATGTTGGATAAATCAGGATGTACAGTGAGAGTCGAAAACAATCTGATGAAGATAAATAAAGGCATTCTGACAGTGATGAAAGGAGACCTCCTAAATGGATTATATGTACTTCAGGGAAAGAATCACAGGAGAAGCTGCTCAGAAACATGCTGAACAAAAGAATCTTGCAGATCTCTGGCATAGGAGACTTGGGCGCGAAAAAAGGGCTAATTGAGTTGCAGAAACAAAGACTACTTGATAAATCTGAAATATCAAGTATATAGTTTTGTGAGACATGTACTCCGGGCAAAAGCACTCGACTGTGTTTCAAGAAATCCACCCACAGGTCCAAGAGTGTTCTGGAATACATACACATGGACGTATGGGCTCGAAAAAAATACTGTCAAAAGGTGGAGCACGGTATTTCTTAACTGTGATTGATGATTACTCATGAAGATTGTGGTTGTATTGTTTAAAATCTAAAGACCAAGTCTTTGAGACATTCAAAGAATGGAAAGTCATGATTGAAACTCAAACTGGTGCCAAAGTGAAAAAGGTAAGGACAGACAACGGAATGGAATTTTGCTCCAACAAATTCAATGAGTTTTGCAGTCAGGAAGGTATAATACGCCATCATACCACTCCATATACACCTCAGCAGAATGGCTTAGCTGAGCGGATGAATAGAACAGTGTTAGAAAGAGCAAGGTGCATGCTCATCACAGCTGGAGTCCCGAGGATTTTCTGGGCAGAGGCAGTGTCAACAACTACCTACTTAATAATCTATGTCCCTCTTCAGCTATCAACTTCAAAACGCCATTTGAAATGTGGCATTCATATCCTGCAAAATATGGAAGCCTTAGAACTTTTGGATGTGCTGCTTATGCACACTGCAGTCAAGACAAGCTGCAACCCAGAGCTAAGAAATGTATTTTTCTGGGATACAACATGGAAGAAAAGGTTATCATCTATGGTGTGTAGAATCTAGACAACAGCGTGTGATTGTCAGCAGGGATGTGACTTTTAATGAATTTGATTTTCCATTCAAACATTTTGCCACAAAGTTAGGAAACGATCCTCAAACCTCTACATCAGAACCTCAAATTGAGGTGGAGCTAGAGGGTGCTAAAACCATTGAGGATGAACAAACTCAACCAGAGTATGATATGCAACATAGTATAGAAGGTAACATATGTGTTGAGGATGATTCAGTTGATTACCAACTGACTAGAGATAGATCAAGGAGGTTAATAAAACCTGTGCAGAGATTGGGTTATGCTGACATAATAGCATATGCCTTGCTAATCCAGCTAACCTAGATCACTCAGAAGCAACAAGTTTTGCTGAAGCCATGTCACGCAGTGATAAAAATCAGTGGATAGATGCAATGGAAGAAGAAATGCACTCTCTTGAGAAAAATCATACCTGGACAGTGGTTGAGAGACCGATGGGCCAAAAAATCATTGGCAGCAAGTGGATCTATAAGATTAAGGAAGGAAATGCATATGGGGAAAAGCCTAGATATAAGGCAAGGCTAGTGGCAAAGGGATTCTCTCAAAAGGAGGGGGTGGATTTCACTGAGGTATTCTCTCCAGTGGTAAAGCACTCGTCCATCAAAATGTTCCTTTCCCTAGTGGCAGTGCAGAATCTTGAATTAGAACAAATGGACGTTAAGACAACTTTTTGCATGGAAACTTTGATGAAAAATTATATATAAATCAACCTGAAGGTTTTCATAGTGGAGGTCCAAATGATGTCTGTCTCCTGCATAAATCCCTGTATGGAGTAAAGCAGTTACCCCGAATGTGGAATAAAAGGTTTGATGATTTCATCACTGGGATTGGATTTGTCAAGAGTAGTTTTGATCATTGTGTGTATAGAAAAACTATTGCTGATAAACTCCAGATCTTCATCCTCTTATGTGTGGATGATATACTCATTGCAAGTGAGAGTAAATCTCAAATTTCTGAGTTGAAGACCAAACTGGCAAGTGAGTTTGAAATGAAGGACTTGGGCTATGCCAAGAAGATTTTGGGCATTGAAATAATAAGAGACAGAGGTATGAATACAATTACACAGTCGCAAAAATCCTATTTACAGAAGGTACTGATGAGGTATGGTTTAACAACATGAAACCTGTTCAAACACCATTGGGAGCACACTTGAGATTGAGTCACGAACAAAGTCCAAAAACAAATGAGGAGAAGGCTTTGATGGATTGGATTCCATATGTGAGTGTGCTTGGCAGTCTAATGTATGCCATGATATGCACCAGACCTGATCTCGCCTATGCAATCAGTGTAACAAGCAGATATATGGCAGATCCTGGTATGTTGCATTGGCATGCATTAAAATGGGTTCTCAGGTATGTATCTGGATCTTTGGATGTTTCGTTAGTCCTAGGAAGATGGACCCCTATGCAGAAGATTATAGTTGGATATGTGGACTCAGATTTTGCTGGGTGTAATGATTCAAGGAAATCAATTTCTGCATATATTTTTACATTCTTTGGAGGTGCCATAAGTTGGAAAGCTTCACTGCAAAGAGTTGAGTCTGAGTACCTATCAACCTGTGAAGGAGTGAAGGAAGCTTTATGGTTGAAAGGACTTGCAAATGATTTTGGTATTGACAATGAGACGGTTGCAGTTCATTGTGATATATTAGAGTGCGTTATATCTGATTAAAAATCCAGTCTTTCACGATCGAACAAAACACATCGAGGTTAAGTACCACTTTATACGAGAGGTTATATCTCAAGGTCAGATTGTGATGCAGAAAGTACATACGGATGAGAATCCCGCTGATATGCTCACTAAGGTACTTACAATAACTAAGTTTAAGCATTGCTTAAACTTAGTTAATCTACAAGGTTGATTGTGGTTATGGAATTGGTAAGAGCAGCATGCATTTACTTCTAATAATGATTCAAGGTGGAAAATTGTGAAGTGTGAATCAGTTATTAGTTACAGGTTAACTGGGTCACGTGAGTGATATCAGATTATTTTCACGTGCATGTATAAATAGGGTTATCTCTTCATTATTGGCATGCTGCAATGCAATCTTTCTCACGCTTTCATTACTCTGTTATCGGCAAGAAAACTAGAGGAGAACAAAGAAGTGGAAAGTACATGAAGGAGAAAGCTGTATATTGAGTTCACCCTGTAAATCGTTTTATATGATTCTCTCTGATTGTTTCTGCTTAGAGAATTGTTCTTCTCCTTTATAAACTTGGATCTGTCATAAATCAAGATTGCTGCTTTTACCCGTGGATATAGGACGAGTTTGTCCGAACCACGTATTTTGTCTGTGTTTGCTTATTCTGATTGATTCTGTGAATGGTTTCTTGATCATAAACGTTTCTCACTCGTTAAAACGCATCATTTTGATTTCGGTATTAGATGAGTCAATCATGTCAAATAGAAAGTAAACTCGAAACAAGGCCATTTTTCAATCACATATAAACACTGCATTACCGACCGATGAGAGCATGCATAGCAGTGACTGGACATGGTTGCGAGATATGGAATCGCCGATCAAAGCCCACGCTTTGTTGCTCATCATCATAAGAAATCTCTCTAGATTGAATCTTGGAAACTTGCAATTCCGTGGACTCCACGTCCAGTATAGATACTCTCGATCTAGCCGCCCATTCTTCATACAATTTTGATGCTCTTCAATGAAACGACAGGTCTCATTGTTGTAAAGAGGGCCAGACGGGTTTGGTATCCAATCTCCGGTAAAAAGATCACAGCTCTCTGCATTAACTATGGCAGCAACAAATTTCAACACAAAGTAACACTTCAAAACAGAAACAGAACGAGGATTTCTAAAGGGGCAGGAAACAACATATTATTGGAAATAGATCGTGATCGTAGTAAGCTTTTCATGATCTAACGCCGAAATGAAAATTCTGTAGCAATTCATTCTAATGAGCGGATCCAAATGAAGATTCAAACTACCAACAGTGTAGTTGAAAGGATAAAACACTACAAAATGTGAACAAAATTCCAAGCTTAATTACCTTCGCTCCGTTTCTGGTAGTCATTGTGCGGAAAGGAAGGAATTTTTGGTGGGGAAAAAGCCCCCCTCTTCTCGATTGAATGGGTCTCTAAAATGGGAGAGATCTCATTGGAGTCGGAGAAGAAATGAAAAGCAATAGCCAGCAAAAGAGTAGAAACCACGACCTTCAAAAGCAGGAAGCACTTGTGCTTGGGAGGCCAACCAAGCTTCCAGCTAAACTTCATCTTCCTCCTCCATGCTTCTGCTTGATCTGGAAGCTATTCGAGAGCTAAATCGGTTATGTGTTGGCAGCTGGATGTGGGTTTTGAAGGTAGAATAAAAAATCATGAATCGAAGAACAAGGGTATCATTTGATAACAAAATTGGCCTCTGAATCTTGAATGAATGGTTAGAGTGCAATAGAGAGGCGAGATTTTGGCGGATAAGAAAAGTAAGATCCTACACTGACTTCGAGGTCTGAGAAAACACAAGGAGAAGGAAGGAAGGCGATCGTCCAAAAAGATTTAAGCCATTTAAGCAATAACTTGTATTCATTTATTAATTGGAGAGAAGGCGATCTTTCAACTGTTGTTAAGTCGAGTGGCAGTACCGTACTCGTGTGTGTCGGTCAAAGCCTCTCCCTCCATTGCAATGCGAAATGTGGGGGTGGGCTTTGGGCGTCGGAGATCAATGAATTAGGAGCCGAGCAGGCAGTCGACGGGCGAATGGAGTATGGGAGATGTGGGTTGACGGGCAAGTTGGAGGGTGGGGCGGAGGTGAGCGGTGAGGGGTATGTGGCTCTCGTCTACCATTTGGAGGTCTGTGCCCACTCCCCCTCCCTACTACCCAGAACCAACCTCCGCTCAGCCAATATAATTCCAAATCCTACTTTCCTCCCCTAAAACCAACGAAATCTCCGCCATATGAAATGATGAGGGACTCAGCCTCAAGATATTTCTTTTTCATTTCTGACTACTATTTTGTTTATTTCTTTATTATGGTGGAGACCATCCTCGAACAGTGCTTATTTTACCACTTCTCTTCATGATACCTATGCGGCATTATTTGAGAGGGGCATATGTGGTAGCAAGCAGTGAGATTAAGAGAAAGGGTGAAATCCCTTTCTGTTTCTTCTGTTTTCCTCTTACTTTTTCTTTGTAAACCTTCTTCTTCTTCTTCTACTTATGTAATTCTTCTTTACTTGCTATAAACTTCAATGTTAAAGAAATATTTCTTCACCAGAGACAGACAATGATCGATGACAGAAACACGCTTCAACATTCCTTCACTGGTTTCCCAACTCAACTCCTCCAATCGCTGGTTGCAGCAATTTCACTTGAGGTAGGAATGATTCAAAAATTTTTTTCATAGTTTCATTTATGATTATTTTTGGCTTTGACATCAAACTATTTGTTTTGATGATGAGGGTATTAATTGTATAATTAAGTTGTTTGATTCGTATTTTTTGATGTTTGTAAATACATTATTTATATTCATTAGAAATACCCCCAATAAAGGTATTAATGTTTACTAACGTGTTTGCCTAAATCCATATAGTTTATTGTATGAATATTGGGACTTAGAAAAATGAAGGAATGCTAAAATAGGCAAAATGTCAACTAAAATAGTTTGCACGAAGAATTAGTTGACAAGTTGATCGACCGCATGTCAAAATAGAAGGCTCCCAGGTTTTGCGGTCGAGCAGGAAGAAAATGGTCGACCACAAAATTAGATAGATTGTCTCTCAAATTTGCGGTTGAAAATGCAGTTGAGCGGGCGGTCGAGGAGCCGAGTTGCTGATTGGTCGAATGTGCTGAGCCTTGAAGAAGTGGTTGACCGAAAAGAAAATGGTCGACTGATTTGACAGACCGGCGCGAAAAATGGATGACCATAAGCATAACGGTAACATCTCAAGGGTTGGATGCAGTTGACCAAAAATGGTTGATTGCTAAAGCTGGGTTTATAAATAGAAGACACTCTGAAGCTCAAGGTAATCAAAGGTAACCAAGTGAGAATCGAGGTGAAGCCCTATCAAATTTTATACTAAATTCCAATTTATTCAAGAGTGTAAATCCTAACTCTCCAATCCCTAAACTTGATATTTATATTTGGGAGAAGCCCGAGAAGATCAATCCAGAAGGTGACGCCCTGAGAACAGTAATGGTTTGATTGACACTCGTGAAGTTAATTATCGCCAACTGGGGAGGTTGGGCTATTAAGGATATCAAAGTGGGAAGCTTTGAGCATGGACGTAGACCAGGTTGCTGAATCGTGTGAATAAACTGTGTTTGCATTTTCTATCCCTTATCTCTTTATATTTGTTATTGTATTATTTTATATTTGCGATAAATCACTTAGGGTTAGAAAAATTAATATCGCACATAAAAGTTAATACACTTAATTCACCCCCTTCTCTATAGGCGTGCACAGATCATGACAATTATAACTTCAAACAAGATGCTATTATGGCTGGGTTAAATTAGCTACTTTAGTCTAGATCGGATGAAAATCAGAAAAATATTGCTGAGCTAAACTAGCTCGCTGCTTCCAGCTCCAAGGATTTGGATCTTTGGCATGATGCTATTGAAAACTCTATGAAAATTGAAATCCTAGATGCCATTGATGAAGAAAATGGAGATGTTGAACTTGATGATATGAGAACCGATGTAGAAGTCAGAGATGAATTAGCAGCTGACACCATAAACTGCATCAACATAGTTTTGATGAGGACCCCATCCACAGATAGGTACCCAAATCTTTCGTCGATAAAAAATGTGGCTCCAATTTTTGTTTCCTCGACTACTAAGGAGGATTCAGCTAGGAAGGCTGTCACTACAATTTCTTTTATATTATAGTCAAGTCAGAACAAAAATTAATCTCCCTCTCCACTTGATTTTGCTGATTCTCCTATGAAAATAATGGTGCTAGAAGTCGCTTGAGATTCGAAAGATAGTGATGTAAGTTTTAATCAGAGTGGTCTTATAAAAAAAACGCTAAGGGTGTCCGTAACACTTTTCATAAGCGAACCACAACTCCGTGTTCACCGTAGTGCGACTAAAAACACGAAATGCACCTTTTTCTTCAAAAATTTAAACTTTAATCACTCCATAATATTTTCCCCATATTTACATGGTATTAGTCAACAGAATACTGCCCCGCAATATAACACATTAATTTTTCCAAAATTCATTATATCATATAAATAGGAAAATATTATCGGGGTATTACAATTTCTCTCTCTCACACTCTTAGCTTTCCTTTTCGAGAGAGCTTTCACTCTCAATTTATCTCTCTGTTTCTTTCTCTTTATCAAGAGCTTCCCATATAAGTTCAACACCAATCCCCACAATCTCACCTAACACCTCCCATGAAATGCCAGTTGTAAAGTAGAGGATGTAGAGAATTCACAGACACAGTTTCTCGAGATCCACATCTTTTGCACTTCACCTCGGGACAGGTCGAGCATATGTTTGACCACCACAAAATTCTTCCCGGTAGAGCCAACGCTCGACCTCTCCCATGCAGCATCCCTCACTTTTCCCCACAACCATTTTTACTTCCAAAATGCCTCTACCAATTTTCGCCATTGCTTCCCTTCAAAAACCAACAAAAGAGCAACCCAAAACCAATCCCATTATCAGAGCTAAATTCAACATCCAAAGACAGAGCCAAACAATTCTTAATACTTGGCAGTGGAGACCGAGAGGCCAAAATGCAGGAGAACTTACCTCACACCGTCACCGGAGAAGATGTGACCACTGTCATTCACTTCACAATCTCCCTTCTAGCTTCGCTAAACATTCAACTTGGTTTGGCGCTGCAAAGTTCTAGCTCTCGGTATGTGGGTTCGCTCATTCTTGCGACTCGAACATTTTTTCCATGCAAACCTTGTGGTCTAGTGGCTGAACGATGATGCTTCTGTTCACTCGTGCAACCGTCAGCTTCTGGCATGAACAGCTTGAGCTATTGTCGTTGAGCTCTGTCATAGCCTGCGTCCATTTCTCTCCCTCAAGTATCACGACTGAAGGACAGAGTGAAGAACACTCTACCCTTATCCCTTCAATTTGGCCATGGGCCTTTTCGTTTTTCATTTCCCCCGTTTATTTTCAATTTCTCTTTCTTTTTATTTTATCTATTATTATTTCTCTTTTATTCAATTAATCCCCTTAACATATACCTTATTCATTCTAATTTACTTCCACTTAATCATTTTAACACACCATTTAACTTATTCCCAAATATTATCATTATCTTATTAGGCATAATATAACCCAAATTCAGGGTGTTACATTCTATAATAAAATCATTTCTTAATTTTCAATAATTCACAATTATGATTATCTTTAGTCCCAACTTAATTCTGGGTATTATAGAGACTTTGAGTTTTGAATATTAAAAGCTTATGCTTATTTTGAAATAAGAGTGATTCCTTTTTCATCATTTGGTGAGTTACATGCAAAGTTCTTTGTGCATCACAAGATTGTGGTTACTTGTAAGTTGCGTAGTCTCTCTTATTGGCATATGTGCTCCTACTTCTTGGAGGAAGAGTGTGTGAAGTGGTATCCAATTTTTAAGAGGAGTTTCATTGGCAAAGTCATCCATAGGGGAGTGTAAGTGTGACTTCTTACTATTTTCGACCAATCTATTTCTCTCAAGCATATTTCCAAATCCGTGGCGATTCTCATC